>VOMN01015110.1:0-11757 GCA_014899125.1 Orchestia grillus | reverse complement strand
AATGGCTATCCGCGTGTAGTCTCTCGTCTTATAGATTTTTGAACAAAGTTTTTATGCTCAATAATCATATTCAAAACTATGGTTTCAACTATTTCAATTTAATTTTTTCGGCTATCATTATGATGTAAGAAAAAACTTTTAAAAGTTGTAATTATCGTCTCGGCTATACACCCCATTAGAGCTTATATTCCGTGCCCACCAACGATAGCGCTTTCTGATAGGATGCCTAATATCTTAGTTATAGGAATTTTAATTTGTAAAGTCGTTTTTATCATATCATGAGAGCGAATTCAGTAGGAATTTCCTTTCATTTAGTTCAAATGACGAGACGGAAATGTTTCGATCCACTGAAATTCAGGAGTTCTTTAATTAAGGATACTTTTTGATTTTCCCCGTGCTCCATTCCTTGTGTGAATTTACATGGCATTGGAAAACCCTTTTCAATAAAATCATTTGCATTATCGTCAATATAAACCCATTATGATAACTCTATAAAACTACTTAAAAGAAAAGACCATCCCAGTGCCTTGGATCCGGTCATGCCTCTAATTAATGTTCACGCAACTACTCTTTTAAAAGTCAATCGACGGTAAAAATAGATATTTATGACGCTGAAAGTCATGACATCCCAATTTATACTATAACATCAGAAAGAAGGGCCACCACCAACATCCAAACCTACTAGTTCAAAGAATATTGCAATATTTCAAAAAGTGCACTACGTCGTTCAAAGAGCTGGGAAATGGTGAAAAATCTAAACTGCATAGAAAGTGTGGAATCCACACAAAATGCTTGACAATTGTTCAAAACATTGCAAGTTTCGCACAATGTGTCAAACAGGGGCGAAAAGAATGAAAACTGTTTTTCTAAATGTGGAAAATTAAAAAAAACGCGCACATTCGTCAAAATGTGTGAAAATTGTATTAAAGTTATGGAAATCGTGTACAAAACGTAGCGATTGTATTAAACTGCAAAAATATGATTTTAAAGAGTTCAGAAAGTGTAGAAAATTAGTTCAAAATTATATCATTAAAAAACGTAATGAGGGATGAGGAACTTGTGGAAGAACCGAACGTTTCTCCTCGGCCAGAATGTTAAAGAATACGTAGCGAATGTTGAATTTATCCAGAAAATTGACGTAATATTCTGCAACCTTTTGAGTTATCTTCAGAAAGTGAAGCTCTGCTAATAAAGTATTATCCTATTCTCTCCCACAATTGTTTAATTTTGAAAGCGCAATATTCGCTGAATAAAATTAAGGAAACTGAAAGGTTTTCGGGAAACTTTTTTCCTCTCAGAAGGATCACTTTCAAATTTGACACACTTATGTGACTCGATCAAATGAAACATTTCACTCATACGATATATACCGATTTTTGGAAAGAAATCGAGATATTGATAATAAACGTTATTGAGAGAAAGGGAAAATTAGAATTTTTATTGAGAAATAATTTATTTTTTACCTTTCGTTATTTATTTTCCTATCAATATGTTTGCGGGGATTCAACATTGTTACAAAACATTTCCGGTACTTTCCACAATAAAATTTCGCGGCGAATGTTATGTTTCTTTTTGTTTCATCATTACAGGCTGTAAACTCTCGGGAGTGAAAAGCCCTCAAATTAAAAGAGCCCTCAGAAGCAAATAAATAAAAATGTATATTTTTTATCGAGCCCCATATGAACGAATTAGCTGCAAAAGATGCATTTTAAATATTAAACAATCAACTTAGAATAATACTCACCAAGTGGTGGGACGGCTGCGACGCACGAGTTACGGGAGTGATGGCGGAGAGGACGGGGGGTGGGGGGAGAGTGTGAACAGGGATTGATGTCCGAGCATCTCTGAGGCGAGCGAAAGCTCCCTCATAATTCATGTGCCCAGGTGCAGTGCAGCGGTCTCAGACCCTAGCTAGAACTATTCTAAATTGAACCTAAAATATAATAATGGGGAAACGCGGGAAATAATATGTAGCCATCAAAATGATTTTCTCCTTCTTTGCCCAGAACATTGATTTGCAGGTACAGTTTTCATATATTGATATGTTATAAAGTACGCATCAAAGAACGTTTGACAATAAAAAATAAGTTTTCAGACATTCAAACAAAATTCCCCTGAGCGGTCCCTTTGAACAGGGGACCTCCAGTTGCAAGTAGTACCTTTGTACAACAAATGTCCAAGCTATACCCTTTCCAGAAGCAAAGCTGGACAATTTCTTCAACGGTGAATGAATTTCAACAAAATGAAAGTTATAGAAATTAGACAGGAATAAATTAAACAGATACTTGAGTAAAAACATCAGCAATGAATGTCATCATAGACAGATTTAGAACACATACCGTATCCAAACGAAAGAAGGAGAGTGCACTACCACTACATTGCATTCACACGGGTATTGGCCCATGTAAGCTATACGTAACAGTTCAGGGACACCACATCATTTCGAAATCCAGCAATAAAAGATGCTTATCGTTACAAGTGAGGTTCCCCCGCTCTTGAAATGTGCCGGACTGCCCACACTCCTGTCCGTAGCGCGTGACACTGGTGGGCACGCATCGTAGAAGGCCCCGAGAGCATCACGTGTGTTATGACTTGACACCAATTCTCATACCGCTAAATACCCTGTACACAACGGGGTAAGCATTGAACGCTTGTGTTTAAAAATGTTTTTTATTCAAAGTTCTTTACACTGCGTTTTACGTACGTATGAAAAAAATGTTGTCATATCCTTCGTATGAAAAAATGTGGTCATATTTCATTTTGCAACACTTCAGAAAAATATAAAATCAACTCCGATGTTCGTCTCTACAAACCGACTGAGCATGAAAAGCTGCAATAATTTACTCATAAATATAAGAAGATACAGACATGAAATGCAAAACAAAAATAAATTTGCACACTGGCAGCAAAAACGGTAATGACATTCATGAACAAATCGCACACATTGCCATGTCACCGCTAACTATGGCTTCCATAACGGAGCATTTTATACCTTTGTGACTTGGAAAAAAAATCCCTAAATGCCTACAGGGTTGACAAAAACTTGGGTTTGCCTGAGTGCGATTCCCGACCTAGGCTGGCAGGCACACGCGGGCCCACCACAATTCCGGGCGACGAGCGTTTTAGAAATTTGCTGCTCGAGCTCTGCAGTGACGACGGCATCGGTGCGCCTAGTGGAAGTTTTGTTCATCTAAGCGATTTCGGTAACCCAAAGGAGGGCCACGATTCTTAGATCAGGCCACCCAGCGTTATATAAAACAAGGAATATATAAGCAATATTATTATACCGGAGTTACGAACACCGTTGACATGCCTTTGTTAATTATCAAACGCTGCAGTGCACAAAACCCCCGATAGCTCTTGGCGCCTCAACGGGCTGGAACTAAAGAAAGAGAAGACAGGAATTTGTAATGCAGAGCGTCGCACGTAAGCTGGGGCTCGCAGATATTAACACGCTTTCTCTCACATGGCATACATGTGCGTCAGGTATAATTGTGCTACTTCCAGTTCAATTCCAATCATTACTTCAACTTCGGTATAATTGCCATCATTACCTTTTACCTCTGACGCTCATGTGCGTCTCCGTGGCTACAAGTCTCCGGCTTTACAGAATCGTTGCCGTAAGATAATAGTAATTCAAATGCTAATTAATAAAAACAATTATGATAGCATGGAACAACGAATTATTATTATATTCTTGAATTTTACCACTACCGCCACTACAGCAGCGGTCTGAGCAGTGATGCTCAGTATACGCTGGTTTATCGTGTTAGGTTTTGGGTGTCTCATCAATAGAGTGCAAGTCGACGTAGTCGCCACCAGTGTCGCAGGTAATTCTCAGCCGGTCCAACATCACGGTGTAGTCCTCTAGTGCAGCGGCTGGGCCCTCAGCGTTTCAGCTGCCCCCACACACGCGGCTGGGCGCCACGCTCACGCCCCATTACGCTGTGACGTGGTCCGCGCTCGGTCGCTCGTGATTAAGTTGAAATCTATTTAGATGGGAAATACGAGATCGGAAACTTATTTATTCTTTCCATATAGTTTACTGAGGCTACTTGTGAGAGCAATGGGTTTGTAGTTGACGACACACAGGGGATTTTCCCTAGTTTCAGGATAGGAATTACTACAGCTATTTTCCATTGATCCGTCCGGCAAAACATTTTGCGGCATGATATAATTCAACAGGAGCATCTGAAACGACTCGTGCGCATTTTCACCTTTCTGTTGGTAATTTGATCAAGTCCAGGAACTTTTTCTTCGATTCTTGATGGAGCTGCATGCAATTCTTCAATGGTTGTTAACAAAACGTCTCCTTCTATGGATGTTAACATAAATGTCTTCACTGTCTCTAAAACATGGAACAACGAAACCAAGTTTCAAGGTAGCAGCAAATGAGTCAAGGCGCAGGCTCTGCAATACTAACATGTCTAGTTCTTACTCAATACCGTCTATGTATACAAAGGAACAACGCAGGTACACTATGGCTGAAGCGCTGGTCAAACTTTAACAAACGAGTTGTCAGGACACCTCTCGAATTAGAGGTTATTTGAATAATATTTTAAATCGTAAAGGAAGTGCTTATGCACACCCTAATCATTGAGTTTAAAAAAGGAATCTGCTTTTTTCTTCTGTGTTAGTCAATATTTGAACACAAATATTCATGTTAAAATATTTCAATTTCAATGAGTAGTTTTCAATCCAACGTCATTCACGATTATTCACCCTACCCTGTGTAGCCAAGCTTTGTGTTTCCTATGCAAATATTTTNCCTACAACTCAACTCGGACGATATTCCGGAGCAGCTGGTGCAAAGGACATTCAACACAGTCATCATTGATGCCTCAACTATCATTACTATAATGAGAAGAGGACCAAGACGCACCCAATCAGATGTAGCATTAGACTAATGAAGACCTCCTTGCATCTAAAACAATGGAGAGAAAAGAACATTAAAAGCGACAAGGCTCAAGCAGGAGTCCGCTTAAATAAGGTTCATCACTCCCGCGATGAAAATGGGTTTACCGAAACATAAGGCAAATATATCGACATCGCGGCGTCAGACCTCGGAAAAGAATGGTTTGGTGAAGTAAGCCGACCCCTAGCGGCGTGCTTGGCGACTCCCGATTTCAGAAGCTAATGTAGGTGATGAGACGGAGAAACTGGAAAAAAGTAGCAAAATTCGTGGGTGAACAGAACTAAAGCAACTTGGGACCTACGCAGGAATTATCACCGGTACACGGACAGCACCTGTGTTTGCTTCATCAAAGCAGCACTGCAGGCGTCCCCTTTAACAGTACAGGAACAATACAGCAGAGCACAACCAAATATGGCGCATCAAAAGAAGGCCTCAGCTCCAACGAGGGGCGGACAAGAGCCTCACACACCAAAAGACGATCTCCGACAAGAAGGAACTTCACAGTTGCACCAGCAGTAGAATTATTTTACGTCAACCTACTACATAAGTTCCCCAAGTTCAGTACCTCCCTGGGACGTCTCCTTTCTCCCTGAGCTGAAACGTAATTTCACTAAGTAAGAATTAATGTTGGAAGTAAACTCTTGACAACAATATTCAATTTAATGTAAAAGTGGGATATCACTCAAATCCAATGATTGAAAATCCCACACATCCCGAGTTTCCTCTGATGTCCAATAAGCGAGTAGCAACACCTACACTGAGCGCCATAATTGTGTCCAACAACCGAGGGCAACTTCGGCTGCTTGGAATATGTACAGTTAATTCTATCCTGAGTGACGAGAACGCAGCTTGGTCTCATGTTCTTTCAGTATTAGTAAAGCTGAATATACAGTACACTAGTCTTAAATTCTTGAGATCAAAGGCACGCACAATGCTGTGGGTTTCGGATTATACACTTACAAATATTGTACATCTCATTGAAAATACATTTTCCACAAAGTACAACGGAACTGATACATAAAACGAGACGAGTCTCGCTCGTATACGCCTTCAGCTACGTCGACGCTATGCAAAAGGGTCTCCAATAGACGAGTCTCGCACAATCGTCCGTGAGCACAGCAGACACGTGGTCACCACATACAAGCTTTGAATTTTCTACGCTGCAATACGTTCAAATTTGACCACGCACTACTAATTAATACTTCAAACGTCAAGGTCTACTTTACTTAATACGAAGCAAAAAAGTAAACATGTAAGGTTTCAAAAACAAAGTACAAGATCAGGAAACAAGTGAGCTGTAAGCTGCGGTGAAGGCACAGGGGACGGAGATACACAAGGCTCCAGATGACCTGGGATTGGTTGGAGGCTGACCAAACGATTGGTTGGAATTGCTAGGGTGTCAGGATGACTCGGAATATTTACACACAGGCACCTAGAGGTATCCTACCCATAATGTACAACGTTAGAGGAAAATATAATTTAGAGGCACAATCAGTAGTTAAAAAACTTAGCTCATCGCTTGACATTAACAGGAGTAAAATCACAACAGAAGCAATACCGGGGAAGCAAATTTAGCAACGGCCCAACCTCCCCGGTCTGTCTGGAACTCGCTGAGTTGCGAAGAGAGATGCGCGAGATTTTCTCTCTCTCTCTTTCTTCAATTTGATATTCATGGTGTCACATTTATAAAGCGTACAAAGGAGCAAAACACCACTTTATGCTGCCTCGAGTTGTACGAGGAAAACATGCTACATATTAAAACATGAGACGAATCGTGCTAGCACCTTGGCTCAAATTAATCCCAAAAAATTAATAACAACAAGGGACAAAATAGCATTAGGCTCTCAGCCTGAAATATTCAATATCACACGAGGTCTAACGACGGATCGCTCGTCAGTTTCCGTCTTCCAACGCCCACATAGGCTCGTCAATGACACAACAATGCGATAGAGTACTAATTCAAAAGACATTGCAATCATTTACAAACACCATACTACAATCATTATTCTATAGATTCGAGCGATCCGTAAGCAGCATCCAGACCACGCCAGGTTACCCCCCACCAACAGTACGAAAATTTAGGAACATGAAAGAAATATGAAAAGCAATAAACTAGGAGCGAAAAATTGAGCTCAAGCAGGAGTTCATCGATGTGACAAAATGAGCTCTTTCCTCGAGAAGAAACAGTTGGAAAATGATAACGCCTATCTAACCTCATAATAGCGCCTACCTAACACAAAAACTAACTCTCCAAAATGATTACCACAGTCAGTGTGGCTGAATACAACTCGTAGCTTTGAGGGATGCTCGTCTTCCAGGTACGCTAACTGAGGTGGACACGATCACCATTCTCTCTTCGAAGAAAATGTAGAGCGATCCTTCAGGGTAGCGGACCCTTACCTATCCCCATTGATTGTCAAGTCCTCAAGACCCAATGTAGGCCAAACTCAACAGCTTGCCCCACTGGAGAGATTCCGCCTCGTCTTCCCTCCCGCAAGTCAAATATACTTGTAACAAATTAACAAAACTTCTAGAACCTTCACACGTACTAAAAAATAGAGCCAACTTCAATACAAGAAGCTCAAAAATATGGATTCCAATACGTAAACAAATTTTTCATACGTTTAACATTACGAAGTCTTTTAGTAAGATGAGCACCATTCAGGACACATAGTATTCGAACAGATCGAATTCGTGTAAAGCAGAGGAGGTTCGAGCGGCCAGCGTCTGCTTGTGCCAACACACTGAATCAAAGGAGACTTCATTTGACGCTACCAAAAAAACTACTAAATTCTATACATGTCGAACGTACGCGACTTGCCTTAAAAACTCATACTCTATACATTATTTCGTGCAATAGATGGCAGTTATTGAGTTACCAAACAGGTAAGTAGTGCACTACGTTTAGCTGATATACATAGTTCACAGAAATAGCGCAGTGGTCCAACACAACACTCACGGGTGCCATGATAGCCCGAATCGATCATTAAGTGTGACCACTATCTTGATTTAGCATGTGCGCATTAAACATTACCATATCATTTGTAATTTAATTTACATCCAAGTCAGTTAAAAATCCTATACGTCCGTAAGCTATTAATACATTACACAGAATCCTATTTCTTTTTCTAAAAGCTAAGAGTTTTGTATATAGTTGAGCTGGTAAACGTTATTTTGGTGTCTATCTTTCCTGATGGAGTTATCATCAGAGTTGGAGAAGTTGATGTTAAGACAGTTATCTTTTTGAAGCGAGCCTTCATGGAAAGCGCGCACATCGTCCCTCGTGATGAGAGCTGAAGACTCCGTCTCAGGGAGGCCGCCGCCACCTCGGTTGTGCAGGTTGTTCTGGTGCTGCTGGAGGGTCTGAACATGGGACTGGGGTGGTGGGGCCTCGTCAACATTATGCCTCTCGCTCTGCTCGTGTTGATTAGTTTCAGCACTCATCAAGCCAGGGTGGGAGTGCTGGTAGGGGGCAGTAAGGTGCGTGGGGGTGGGGGTGGTCTCCCCAACCCCCGCTGACCGTCATATGGGGTCACCCACATAAGGAGGAGGCATCTCTTCATCCACAGCGCTGTTTGGAGGCACAGCCCCGAACACTGTTGAGTATGGGGGAGATGACGGGGCTGGAGAAGAAGGAGAGGGATATTGTGAAGTCGAGAGTGGAGGTCCGTTCCTACCAATGGGATAATTAAAATGTTGGGAGCTATTGTGATAGTTTTGAGAAGTATGACTCGGGTAGCTGGCAGTGACCTGGTGGTACTGATTGCTATTCAAGTGCTGCGACTGAGTCTGCTGGGCGTGCGATACGGCCGCCTGGGGGTGCTGGTGTTGGTGCCAATGTTGGTGTGGATATTGGTGTGCAGGTTGCCCTGTTTGGTCTTGCTGTTGCTGAAATCTTTGACTAGGTAGCGGCGGCACTTGATTTTGTATTCTTTGCTGGTGTTGGTCGTGCAGAGTGTACTGGGCTAGCACAGCCCCACCGTACAGCGCCGTGTTGTGCGTGGAGCTGCTCGTCACACTCGCGGGGCTGACACTCGTCACGCTCGTCACGGTGGAAGGCGACAGCTGGCTACTGCTCGCACCCCCTGCAGCTGGTGCCACTGCACCGCCTCTGCCAGCTGGCGCAACAACAGCGGTGCCGTCGACCGCTGACGACACAGATGGAGCCAGCACAGATGGCGATGAGCTGGGAACACGGATTTCAGAGGCGGTCAAAGCAGTTCTGCGCTGCTCTGATGAACTCAAAATCGAATTCTGAGATCCTCTGAGCCCCTTGCCAGCTTGGTGGGGAAGCGCTCGACCAAACTGCAGCCCCCCACTGCCGTGGGGAAGATTACCCAGCATGCCAGAGGTGGGGCTGACCCCTGGCTTGTCAGGCGAAGACGGAGTGTTGAGGTTGGCCTGGTGGAGGGACGCCCGCACGCCGTGATAGTTGGAGTAGGAAGAGTGGACGGAGGGCGGCCGCTCGATGGTGTCTGCTACGACTGCAGTGGAGGCCAGGGAGTGGAGAGAGGCAGGGCGGGAGTGCACGTACATTGGGTTCGAGTGGCCGAGGCGTCCCCCCGCGCCCACTCCTCCCTGCCCCATTCTGCCCCCTGCCCCCACAGCGGTGCCCCCCGCCACCGCCGCTGGGGAGTCCGTGCTGGTGGAGGAGTCGTCCATGAGCTGAGTGACGGGGTTCACGTACTGGGAGCGACGCCCCCGCCCGCTCTGGCGGCCACCATTGCGACGCTGGGAGCTGCGCCCGTACGGCCGAGGGGCCCCGCCCACTCCTGCCAGGGACCCCACGCTGCCACTCGTGTAGTTGTTAGCAAAGTTCGTCTCCGGAGTTGGATGAGAAGGCTGCTGCTGCTGCTGCTGACGTGACCGCGAGCTGCTGCGGTTGCGGTGGTGCCTCTTGACGCGGCGGGGAGTGAGGGAGGCCGTGTGGGGCCCTTGGGAGTCCCCAGGGGGAGGAGGCAGGAACGTGCTGTTGGTGCTGTTGTACTGGCTGGTGAGCGTACCCAGCGCCGGCACCTCCATGTCCAGCGAGTCGCCACTGTCCTCCGTGTTGGGACTGCAAGGCAATCAAGTCAGTGAGTTCCTCACCCATACTCTCAAGGACTGCAAAGGATATCACACAGCGAAATTATCAAGGAACGGTGAACAAATATTCGGGTTACATGAGCAGAGAACGCCAGCGACTAGCTACATAGACAGCACGACCAACACACAAGATACAAATTTGGAATGTTTCAAGTTAAGGGAACTACTCATTAGTGATGAACGAATGGATGACCCAGCGCTGATTTAACAAGCCATCCAACTTAAGGAGGCTTAGAACAGACGCCAGGACGCATCTCTTTGAGCCCAAATTTACTGCTGATGTTCTCCTTAATAAGACGTGCACTCAACAGACGAGTCAAGCTCCTCAGCACATTCGCCGTCGCCATGAAAATTAGTTTCATAGTCTCATGCCACCATAAATGTCTTCATTCATAAGCATTTAAACTGCTATTTCCTTATCGTAGTGGCTTTATGTAGTGATAGCCCAGGTAGCCCATACAAGGTCAAAGAAAACGCGCAAGTGCGTAGGAGGCAAGAGCTCAACACAGCTAAATGGCAGTTGAGCTGTAAGTAGCGAAATAATGCTCGACTTACACGGCGTTTGTCATGTGCGTCTACCTTTGTAGACCTAGGCTGCCCCATGTGCGTCATGTGGCAGCGAACGTGCCCAGTTATTAGCGCTCCTATGCCGTCAAAAATGAGGGTAAATTAAATCTCAGGTGAGATGACATGATTTCTGCATCACTGATACGTAGCATACGGTAGGCGAACCTAACCTAACCTAACCCTATTGCTCATCCTAAGCACCCCTCGGGCGGAACACCAACAAGCCTCCTCTCCCATGCATCTTTGTGGGGAAAACAACTATAGAAGAAAACGTGCTAGTTGAACTCAGTGTGTACCATGTGCAGCTGAATGTACACACAGTAATGACGTGTACAAAGAGCAGTTCAATGTAGACCGTAACAGTGTGTAACTCAATCTAAACGCATAGTAACAACGAAGCAAGATCTAGGACTATAATTATTTTAGATGTTTTTTTTTCTGAGACGATTTAGAGCAGCGCTAGCGCGAGACCCCAGCATGGGATGATCAACTCACCTGTACTCAACGGAGTAGATTGAAGTTGCCCTCATCTTCGCCTTGCCTGCAAGCAAAACCAAACGTTAGACGTATAAAATCTATGCAAGAGGCTCCAGATATTCTTAACTACCATACATCGAATGAAAAAAAATATAAAAATTTATTAGAATTTTGAGTTCGAGTGAGAATTTTTGTCGTCCTCACTTAATTAGCACTGTTGGATACACTAATTTAAGATAGTTCGGTTTTATTTCCGGATGTAAAAATATTTTACGGTACACGCTCTGAGGAAACTGATGAAAACCTCTGGATTTCCTAGATTGCTTTCTTTAAATCGAGTCAACCAATAAAGTACACATGCTACTGCATTGGCTGTGGTCCCTGGAGACTTTCTGTTTTATAACCATCCGTAATTAATGGAGAAAGAGCCATTTTGCACACAGGAAGGCTGAGAGGAGGCGGGGAACGGCCGAGACAAGGAAGGCCTCACGCGCACACGAGTCACCTGACAAAGGTAGGCTGGACCGCGGCGCGGCACGACGTCACGCTGCTGTCGAACCCAGCGATAAAGTCAACTACCGAGGCCAGGAGAGAGAAGGAGGGAACACATGTCAGACAGAAGATACCGATAGCCTCGTGCTGGTCTACTCAACGGTCTATGCAACTCTACTCCCAGGACTCGAGCGCTACGTGCTTTGAAATGCAAGTTACGT
>VOMN01015103.1:0-10905 GCA_014899125.1 Orchestia grillus | reverse complement strand
TTCGGTGCGAGATAGTCTGAGTTTCTGAAGCGCTGCTTTTCCCACTTCTACAACTACAATTATTATGTTTGAGGCGGCTTTGAGAGAAGGCCTCCAATAAGCACCCACACAACACCGTTGCGGTTCTCAGGGTAGCAATTTTGAATGCGATGAAATACGTACGTTCCCAGTACCTACCTCATTACTGCCTGCAGACGATTACGAGAGCGTTTGATAGCTGTTATTACGGTAGATGTCTCCTTCATTCTTTGATGTCGTGCATTTAGTTTCTGTTTACCAAGTGCATGACGTTAAATGGCCATAAAACTCCATATCTCAAGTTTTTTTCCCCGAAGACCTTACTTTGTTCTTAACTGGCTAGAGCGCTCTGTATAGAACATTTTTAATGTACTTATTCGCTGAATTGGCCAGTTCATTCTCGGTTTAGTCGTAGAAATGACTATTTTGCAGGGACTGTTGCCAATTCTATGATTTTGTTCTAGTATTTGGGCTTTCCGTAATTTTTTTATTTTGTACCTATTTGGTGATATTTTGTGTTAATACTTCACTTTCCGTGCTTGGGAACGAGTTAAGAATCACGAGCCAAAGTTTCAATGCGATTTCCACACGTTATTTTAAGGTTCTAGTCCTACGGATCCTAATTAGAAGTTTCCTTGAGACTTCCGCATTGTAATTTTATTGTTGTAATCTTATTAATTGAAAAACCGACTGTTATATGCTTTGTATGTGACTGATTTCGGGATAAACGATTTTTTCTTTGTATTTTTCTTTTGTTAGTAAAATCTTATCTGCTTTTGGTTACCATTATTCTGTTTAGGCCAATCAATGTATCATCCCTTGTTTATCAAGTTTTAAGAACAAATTTGAGTTTGTGACTGTTCTTCCTGTAGCTTCCTTTTCGACTTTTGGTGTCGTTTTACCGGTCTACGAGCAGTCGACGGTCCTTTACTTTAGCTGCAAGCGCCTCAGCTTTCAAATCCTGATGCTCAGTAAGGAAGTACTTGTTCTTATATTTCACTCAAAAAATAATCAAAAAAATAAAAGAATGAGCAAAAAAAAGAAATTTTGATGCATTATTTCCGAGCAAACTGCGCTCTATAATACACAGATGGTGCGGCACTCGCATCTGAGGGAGATAACGTTATCAATTCATTTCTAATCGATCACCACTGCAACATCGAAAGCCGCTGTCCTGACGCCATGGTCACCAGTCTTTCATGCTCTTATGTTTGCTTTGCTTGTCGTGAGTGGGACCGCGCAGAGTTTCTGATTACAAGGTGCTTTTTCTTGTAGTTAATTTTATTTTTCCATTAACTTAGAAACGTAAACTACAGATAACAAAATTGCGCTGTATGCTTTAATTTAGCTCATCAAATCTACAAACTGTTTTTCATTTTTACTCAAAATTTAAGATCGACAAAGTGACCAGTTTGAGAATCTGAAGTTTGGTTTAACGCCTCGATAGCCTCTCCTTCCCCGTAGTGCCCGATAGAGTACGGCACCCCGACGCTTCATTTCACTTTTTCAGGTAACTTCTTAGCTCTGCCACGCCTACTTTCTTGAGTAACATAGCTAATCTTAATAGTTGTGCTCTTTATAATTTAATTTATTGACCTGTGTACTGCATGAACTTTCATTTGAGTGATTAGCTGCATATGCAATAAGCCTTAATAGTATAAGTGTAGCCAGTGCGAGTAAAGACTCGCCATCTCCGCACACGCATTGTTTACTAACTGAAAAACCAAAAGGTATATGCTTTATATGGGACCAACTTTGGAATGAACTATTTTTCTTCTTTTTTTTTTGCTGAGCACCGCCCGCACACCTCATGACAACAGTGACGTATCTTCTATAGCGTAAAATCAAGGATCATGCGGATCTCTGTAATCACTCGATGCACAAGGAAAGTTTCGAAGTAATAGGTCTATGTAATCTTTTTGACCTTTAGTTGTTTGAAAAAAATTTATTCATCAATTCAAGCCCTCACTAAGTAGCCATGATTCCTCAGTCTAATTAAGCATTTTGAGCTAAGTTATCTGTTCTTTTTACGTGTTGTAGGTCTAAACTATGGTATCTTTATTCGCCTCTTACCGTATGTATCTCATTTTGCCTAGTGACTGAAGTAAAATGAGTCAATTTTATGTCATAGCTATTGTTTTGTACTATGCTTTTACCTGCTATAGTCCTAGTTTCTTCTACTTAAAATAAGATTCCAGCGCTATAAATCAATTTTTTTTAATTAGATGTTCACGTCACTTCTCTCCATTTCATTTCAGAAGATCAATAATTTCTCGTGCACTTAGCAAAAATAAATTGCCTACATGTTACGAATTCTAAAGATTGGGGCAGCAATCAAGCGTTGTAGGACTCTGTGTGACGAGTAAAGAAAGGATTAGAAATGTTGTGCATATTCTCGGATTCATCCTTACTGAAGAAAGAGCTACCTCTGACATTTTCTATTAAATGTGGAATCTGTAATGTACCTAAATCCAGTGATTTTTATCTGTAACTGGCCATTCATTCACATCCTTATAATTTTGGATCGATGACAAAAATGCACAATTCCTATAAAACTCTGGAAGAAACTTTGAGAATATTTTTTCCTTTCACGATTCCTGCTAGCAAAATATGATTCCAAACTCCACTATTAATAGGATTTAAATATTGTCTCACCGCCCGAGAATACTGTAAAATATGTGTACTAAATGTTCTGTGAAAATTTTTTGTACAATTACTTCAATGAGATCGGGATTACCACATTTGCAGGCACATATTTATTTAACCCAACGGTATTTGAAATTCTTAGCCGAAAAACCTCAACTAAGCATATTGTGAATAAGTTCATCAATACGTAAATTAAATATGCGATGGTAGATTTTTCTCACAGATCTGTTAGACAGATTAACGTAGAATAAAGTAAGTGGAAACTTGCGGTATCCTTACGCAATGGAGCAACGACTTTTCCTTCGATAGTATAGCGTACAGCAAGTAGCACGTGCAACGGGACGACCGTCATCCTTCCAAAGAACTATCACATCTCATTGGCGGAGGTCAAGGACTCGCATCGGTGATAGATATTTAAAGACTCCCATGCACAGATAAATTACTTGTGAGTAATTTTGTTTTCAAATTTCCTCCTTTCAAATATTAAACATCTAATATCTAAAACAAAATATTTTCTCGCAAAGTTTCACCGAGTCAATGTTTAGTTTGCCACTCTCTGGCAGGTGTGACACTTTTTACCTCTTTTTCCGTAACACCCTTCAAATGATTTCTCCAGATTGTCCAAATTAACATATTACTGTAATACTGTAACGAATAGGTTCGCCTCCTTTTCAGGTCGTTACTAAAATATTTAGTGCACGAGCCGCACGTCAGCTGGTGCGCATCTATTACGTATATTTAACGATACCAATCAACAACTGATAAATAAAAGAACCAATGTGATAACCTTTATCATATTACCAGGAAAACTTTGCTTTCGGAATAAGTCCTGTCATCAGTAAATCTCTAAAAATAAACTAAATTGAATAAACCTTTTAATCTTAAAATGAAAAGCTTGCTATGTGACCAAATCAAAAAAGAACACGTGATGTAAAAAAATGCATCATGGGCGTTTGGCCTGCACTTAAGACAAATTTGAGCGCATCCTCAGTAAGCAGCGGAGTTGTAGGCGTTTTTAAGTAACCTGCGACTTATGGCACATCGCCTTTCACCACGTTTGTGGATAATTTCTACGATGTTGTCCTGCAGTTAAGTGCCCCTGAATTTACCACACCGTTTTGCAGCGACACGTACATTCATCCCGCCAGGGGTTCTAGTACTTTCTGAGTATCATCTGCCTCAAAAGAAACGAGCATTATCGCATGCTACCGTGAGCCGCAATACATCGTCAGTGGAAGTTGCAACNGCAAATGTGTTGGAACTAGAGGTAAATTGTACTATTTTATTTTGTTTTGTACTGTTAGAGGCGATGTCGGCGGTATTTAATTACCTGAAACATGACATTCTTTGTAACTTTGCCAGCGATTTGTTTATAGTGACCTGCTTATTCAGATCATCTGTGTTCACGTCTCATTCAATTCTCGCTGAGCATACAGGCGCGTTCCATCATCTTTTCGTAATTTTCAATTTTATTTTCCGTGACATTATGACAATAGCGAATGTGGTTAAATTTAATTTGTTTTTATTTATTCCTTTCTTCTGTGAGCCAATGAGTGCACTCGTATATGTATGTGGGAGGTATAAAGCGACCTATCAACCCTTGACGATCTGGTTCGTTATGTTGTGTAATTTATCATAATTCTTTAATCTTGCTAATTTTCATCTAATCAATCATGGCCATTTACTAATCGTGTCAATACCATTAAATTTTTATCTTTGTTTTTAGGAATAGAGAAACACATTTCACTTTTTATCATATTTTCCGTACTTTGTACGCCAACCAAGCACGTCCCGTCACACCCCTTAAGTCTCCTTAATTCTATTTCGTCACATGGACTAAAATTTGAAATCCTGCTTATTGCTGTTCGTAGAAAATTGTGAAATCATGTAGAAAGAATAACACTTTACATTGCAAAGCATGTGGAAGGATAGATGATGGTGATGAGGTGGTTAAAATGTTGCCTGTACGTATATATATACTTATCCCAGCATGCTTCGCTACTCTACGGGTAGAACATTGAATCAAACTACGGGTAGAACCGATGTATGAAGATGCACAACGCACTTAAACAAAACTTATATACCAGAGAACTCCGTATGCCATAGGAAAGACAGTTTTTGAACTGAAGAAAGAACCTATTGAATATTTATTTCCGAGAATAATATTGAACCTGAAGTCAGGCATATAGACTAACAGTAGTTTTCCCAAGTCCTCTTTATTTTTTCCAATTGGGGACCAAAATTTAAAAAGGTAAAACAAAATTTCTGTATACAAAAAATATGAGGGAGAAACAGTTCATTCTTCTTCGTCAGAAATGTATTCATTTGGGAAAAAATAATGAAACATGATAGTCATTATGGGTAAAATAAGACTATGAAAAAGCTTTAATACCTTTCGTTTTGAAGAGAGGGTAAAACTCGAAAAAGCTTGTTTCTGAGCCAGTAAAAGTATGTGTGTTGAAATGTGTCCTTCTTGTAAACCGATGTTATAAAATAATACTCTGTCTAGAAGGCTAACCATAAAAAAACAGTAGCTTTGTGTTGGTTACCTTCTCTATTGTAAGTTTAATGTTGTGAGTCTTAGTCGAAAATTCAGAAATAATGATTGATGCGATTGATTTTTGAATAATAAAGAAGTACCATTGACATACCGTTTAAAAAAAATCTGGATGAAAAGTATCAGGACAATCTTTCAATCATTAGGTCTCAAGGTGACACATAACAATGTTGGCGAGTGTTGGGCTCGAGTGATGTCCCCTTGCCGAGCCATCCGTGCTTTCTCGTACTTCCCCTCGAATAAGAAAAGTGAATTCAAAACTGAATGTTCAAGAAAAGTCTTGAATTTGTCACGGGGCAAATCTAATACTGTCGATCCAACGTAGAGGAATGTTTATTAGGGCAAATTTGGATTATCTCGTGTAAAGGAATATTGGTAAATAACTATTCGATGTCAAAAGAAACCATAAAATAACGATGAGCATTTAATTGCAAATTAGAGAATAAGCTCCACAAATTAGAAACTACCATCGACCTTACGGTAACTGAATGCAAAAGGAATTCAAAATTGGAACAATAAATTTTGCCAGACGATGGCTTGCTATATTATGGGCGGTCAAAATCGGGCAAAAATGAAAACTCTTTAGTTGGCAAGCAAAGTTTTTCGTATCTTGAATTATGAGTTCAAGGTCATAAAGTATACGAGTAAAATTGTTAGTACTGCTTTCTAATTTGAATGAGTATTTTTGAACAGATTGTGAAGTCGGAAGAACTTTTGATGTATCTGTGTATTTTGACTGTATTTTCTCCAAATAATTTTTTCTATCTAAAATCACCACGCCATTATCTATCCCCATCCGGTTTGCAAACCATTTAATCTTTATCATACGAGAATTTCCTGAGCTGTCATATCTGTTTTTGGAAATACAGAGGAAATTATTTTCATTTAACTTGAAGCCATAAAAGTATTTGGATAACGACTGAAAACGAGCGTTCAGTTCATTTAGGTTAGGACCAGACTACACGGCGGTACTTTTTAATTTGAGAAACTCTTTCAAAACACAGAAAGAATCTCAAGAAATTGAGTTTCGTATCGCTTTACAATTGATTGTAGTGTGATATTACCTACACACACTACATACATGTAGTAAGAGGAGACTGTCGCAATCCTTAATACCGCCCTTGATTAGATACAGAAGTTTGTCAACGACACCTACACGTTCACTGCTTTTCGGAAGCTGAAACTACCCAGAAGAGCTTGCCAGTGTGAATGAAACTTATTTCAGAGATGAAGTGCCACAACTCTTCAGACTGCGCCGATCCTTACCCCCGCTGCGAGGCAAACACGTGCACATGTCCTCAGGGGGAATACATCAGCGTGATCTCAGGTCAGTCGAATTTGACAGCCGCCACGTGCAATTAGCATAGTCTTTCGAGTAATTACAATGAAATGGTGTCGCATATACTGGAGAATAGATATTTAATGAAAATGAATTGTTGATTTACCATCTGTTTCTCCAGAAAAAACAGGTTAATAACAAGCAAATAGAAAGTGTTGCGAAACGTAAATGAGACGATGGAGCTGTTGTTTGCTGGAACCGATCCAGCTATTTGTTTTTGCCTAATATACTTTCAACTTTGAACAGACAAACTCGGCAAATTTTGAATTTGAAGAAAAATATATGAAATGAGTTCGCTCGTCCTCTTATGACAAATTTTGACAATAACCGGTTATTTTTGATAACACACTCATAAGTATGTTTGGATCAAATAAACAAAGTTTTTGATAATTACTCGTTAGCATCAGAAATCGTCCCGAAAAGAGATTATTAAAGAGCATTCAATTCTTACTGAGCATTATCATTGGTGTGCAAAAATATAATAAATTTAGTCACTTTCCTATCATCATTTGTGTACGAGAAAACGGACAGATTGAACTTTTGGATTTCTGATTGAGTAAAAATTGAATGAATTGCATCAACTGATGAAAGAGTTCAGAGCCCCAACCACTTCTTCGCTAGAAGATATTGGTGAACCGTAATTACTATTGTAGATAAACATTCTCTCATAACACCGCACAACCTCTCAGAGCAATCGCTTACGACAACTTTCAAGCTGAAATGCGACATTTTTGGCCTGCAAGTGACTCAAGTAACGTCGTTTAAAGAGAATTGTAGACTATGACTTGAAATAATGTCATCATACGCACTTCCGTGGACTACCTGTAGCGACAGTAAACATGTACGAGTAAGCTGTGAAAGTGGGTTTTGGAGCCCCCACGTTATTTGTACATGCAAAATTGATATTCATTTTCCTCAGTGTGTCCACAGGCTGTTCTCCAGGGGTATGGCACGATATCGGAACCACGACACCGTGGTTTCTTGGCGCCGTAGTGGTACTCAGCTTGTCCTCGATGGTCATCTACGCTGCAGTCACTAAATATTTGAGGTAAGAATCACGAGCTGAAACTAAAGAAAATGAGCTCAATATAAAGAAAATAAGAGTCCAAATTTCTCTGAAGCACAAAATACATTTGAATCACTCGATTATTGGATTGTTAAAGACTTCACGCATCAATATTAACATTGTTCAGCATAGATATCTGCAATATTGTAGACTTTAATTTCGTAATTTATTCAAGGCTTCATGGAAAATATTTGCCAGCGTGGACGGCAAATAAGATATTCGTTAGCACAATGTCACATTTTGGGAACGAAGCGAAGGAAAAAAAACTTCATAAAATTCATTCAACCGCTGAGCCAATGGTTTCTAATACAAAACCTTCGCTCCTTCGGGATAAAGGAATTACCAATCACGGCTTTGCAGCCCAATTCGGTAGTTCAGTCAATAGCTGTTTGCTACAGCCACGTCTCAGTGCGATTCTCTCTTGCGTGTGAGATAAATGAAATCGAGACGTTCTAATCGAATTCGGCACAAGTTTAATGGTCGACTTACGTTCCTTATTGTGAGTTCTTATTTTTTAATATTGAACTGTCTGGAAAGATCGTACCTATTTTTAGAAGTTCATCTTTCAACTTATTTCAGAAAGTAAAATAAGCGAAGAGTTAAAAGTAGCAATTCAGTAAAAGCGTCCAGAATTGACCTACAGAAAAGGTGTTGTTTTCCATCAGGATCATGCAAAAGCGTCATGTTTTCCATCAGGATCATGCAAGAGCGTCATGTGTTCCATTTCCGTAGGTCACCAAGGCACCAATATTGTATTGTAGACCACCAAGGGACCAATATTGCATTGTAGACCACCAAGGGACCAGTATTATACAGTAAACCACTGAGGGATCAGTACTGCACAGTAGTTCACATGGATCCAGTATTAGCAGCATGCACGGGAATTGCAGGTACGTACTATCGTCCCCGCACAGAGTGCTAGATTATTGCCTACAAACAACCCTTCTCTCCATTTATTTACTTTTTATAACATGATGTAATTTGCTGCTGGTGACTAATAACATAAATATTTTCACCGCTATTGTTTGCTTGCTCCAGTTTACAAGTTTACAACGCTCTTAGCTGGGGACGACTGTAAAGATTTGGTTTGTTTAAACCGATCTAGCTCTCCATATGCAAGGGACTACTGTATACCTGCATTGCAGCTGCTTGTGCACCACATGCCGCACACAGAGCAGCAGGCCAGACCCAGACCAAGAGGAGGCGGTAGCGGACACCGTGTCCAAGATATCGGACGGTCCGCCGCCCTACGATGAGATCTTTAAGTTACCGCCGTCCTACGCTGATGCGCTCAAGATGGTAAGTTTCGAGGAAAAATACACAAAGGTGGGAATTTTTATACTCCATTGTGTCAGCGATCAGGGGAAATTTTCCGTTCTCAATTTGTTGTGATGCTTTCCACATCGGATTTTATTGTACTCCAAAATGTGGAGCGTCGAAGTAGATGTGAAGGTTAATGCATTTTTATACAATGGCGGTATGAAATTTTTTGATTTAAATTTTATCATACAAGCATGTAATTGGAAGCTAAACTTATATTATTAGTCAACACAAAAAATAAATAAAACTCATTGGAGCATCAGGTGCCAAAACCTTTAGATAATTTCGTAGCATATATTCGTCCAACCATTTGGCTCAGAGGAATTCATAACATGTGTTCCGACTTTTTTGAACTCCACGTCGAATTAGAATTGTACGTAGAAATTTCTAATTAGAATTGTACGTAGAATATGTTAGAAATTTCTAGCATATATATTGTTCTAATTCTGTTTAGAAAATCGTGAAACATTCATATTGCATTTCTCTTTTCTTTTGAGTCGTTAACCTACAGAAGAAAGGCAAATCTTTTGAATGTTGAGTCAAAAGTTTTCTCTCGAGAGCTCTTTCGTATTCTCTTAATGAGAGAATCATAAGGTCCTTCTTTACTTCAAGTGGACACTACAGACCAGTATGCGTTCAATTTCTACTTATAAGATTCGTTCATTAGTTTCGCACATTTCTTATCGCGGTATGTGGGTACAACCCAAGGAGCACTTTCCGTGAGGCTTGCTAAGAATGCCGGCCGAAATTGTACGGGAAGTATTCTCTAGTTGCTTTCCCATTCCAGCACTTAGCGACTTTGGTCCTCCAGCACTTAGCGACTTTGGTCCAGTGATTTTGGTGAATAAAATGTTGCTATAAAAAATTAGAGTATTAGACGCGAGTTAGAGTAATTTTTAGATCTCCGTGTTTAGAATTTTTCTGCCCTTGTACAATGAAGCTGTTTCACTGACTCAAAGAGAGTTTATTTTCTGACACTTCAAACTAGTGACCCTATAATTTTCTGTGTTTAGTTTATCCCTTTTTTAATGCATGCTGATCGAGGCGAGTTGAGGTAATTTTACTAAGATTTCAGAGCTGAAAAGTATTTCGGACATTCTTCGGAGCTTGTCCAGTGTACTCCGTTGAATGTTCCTCACAGTCCTATTGCAGTTCGATAGTCGTGAGGTAATAGTGCGTACATGCGTATAATTATGTAGCGATGAAAAAAAAGAAAAGAAGGTGCAATGGCTTCGATTCGCTTGTGTGTGTTGTGATAGATTTTTTCGTCGAAGAGAATTATGTCTTGTGACATTTTAAACAATCTGTTGTGTACACTTCCTGAACTATTTGCATAACTCTACTTTTGATGTATTTTGAAAATTTTGAGCTCTGGTTTAGGGCAAACAGTACAGGTAGTTCAAAGAACATGTATTTAGCAGAAGATTTGAACAAAACAGAACAAAGTAAAATTCATTTATATTAAGAAAAAGCGTAACAAATGTATGGGACAAAAAGAAAAGAAAGAAAAATATTTTATTTGGAAATCAGTCGTACAGAGCATACAAGATTCGGTTTTTGAAATAGTAAAATTACAGCCTTAAAAGTAAAATGTGAAAGTCTCGATGGAACTTCTAATTGGGATCTCCAAGACTATAACCTTAAAATTACGAGTGGAAGCCGCATTCAAACTTAGGATCGCGATTTGAGACTATGGGGACTTAATTCGTTCCCTAGCACGGAAACTGAAGTATTACCCTAAAACATCGTGTGATCTTTGCGCATACCTCTTAATATCATAATTACTTTGCAAAGTTGGCCTATTGCAACCTAGATTATTTATCCATACGATAGACTGCAAAATGATAACAAAAGTCGAATTTATTCCGAATTCTGCAAAGTGAAAAGATAAAAAATAAAAATCGATGATTCCAAAATCATTCGAAAGAAAGAAAGAAAGAAAGAAAAATCGTTTATTCC
>VOMN01015101.1:0-10909 GCA_014899125.1 Orchestia grillus | reverse complement strand
GCCTCAAACAAAATTTTTTTTTTGTAAGCCAGTGTAATTATGCGTATGGTGAATATAAGTAAACTGTAACAAATCTAGCCAACAAGAGTTACTTTAGGAAGCAGATATACTTGAATGGAAACTATTATTAATGTACGAAGGCACAAATGAAAAAAAAACATGAATGAAAGTTAGTTCTGGTTCCTATACTATTGATTGAGAATTACATAAATTACATTACATAAAACATAAAATCAGTTATATAGCTTGAACAATGGCAATCTGCACTTGAAATTCGTTAAAGACGTCATCATACAAAAGTAAATTACAAGCGCTAATGTTAAAGAATTACATTTGTGGGACAGGGAAGCCGGCGACCTCGAGCTTACCGCTAAAGCCAACAACTTGTGGTGTGGCTGCGTGTTGACGACCTCTCCTGCCGCGACCAGCTCTTTGGCTCAGTGAAACATACGCATATAGTGAGTTGGTCTAGACTTGGAATAATTAACTACTATTAAAATAGAGCTTTTGAATTGCAATGAATAGAATTTGTGCGTTGACAAAAAAGAATACAATGTTTCAGCATCGAAATCGTAGTTACATAAAAGTTATACTTGAGTTGAACTGGGGAACTAGGTTATTTTTCGGAAGTAACTGAAATACTCATTGGCAATTTTTTCCCCGCTCTCTGGAGTATCCCTCAGCGACATAGCAAGCTATCGCTGAAGCTTCATGATTCGTCACGATTAAATACACGCAGTGTTTTTTTCTCGTTTTTTGCACCGGGAGTGAAGATACTTTTATATGCTACAGGTCATGAAAATCTGTTAGCCCACAAAAGAAACAAAAAATATTTCTAGCGCTGCTAATCTGCGCACGAATCACTCGCTCATATGTACTGAATATATTCGCTCTTATGTACTGAATGTACTCGCTAAAATGTGCTTGCTACATTACGAAAAAACATATTTGAATGCGTTCATTCCATTTTTGTTTTAGATTTAGACATTTTCCATTAGCTGATTCATTCATTTATAATTTTGATGGCTAAGAATCATTCAACTCAATTGAGGAGCTGCAAAATTAAAGACCTAGCCGCTCACCACTGCTATTGAGTTGAATTTAACCAAAGTTATCAGCCAACGCGCTGAGGACGGTACCAGTAATGGTACGTGAATTTGTTCGCGTCACCGACCCACTGATGAGTTTCATGGTAGACGACACTCAGCTGGTACCTGCACTTGGTGCTGTGCATGAAGTTAATAAATCATTTAAAATGAGCTTCAATATTGATAACACAGGACTCATTTTGAAAGCACAAACTGAGATGTAAAATCCGTGGAAATGTCGTTAACAGTACGAACACATTACAAAAAATGTGAAAAGTTTGAAGAAAGATTGAAATCATAGCACAGGTATCATTCAACAACGATGTTAATTATTTTTCAACCAGAATGTTAAACTCCGGTTATATGTTTACCACTCATAGAAATGATATACATACAACTCAAGTCATACAGTAAGCAGCTCATATAAATAGTTCTATTCTGAAGGTACGAGTTTAACGTTTGATGAATACAAAATACGAAATATACTTCTGCAATATATTGGTTCCATTTTCGGTTAAGATTGATTACGCGCTTTCTATTGAGCGTTAAAATGAGTGAAACAGAGAAACACCATGATGCAAACAATGCATTACAGACAAACTGCTGAACGTTATTTGCCTTACTCACGAATGATTCATCTTTGCAATTACTTTGTTTTGACTAGGTAAAAAAAATAGTACTTTCAAGAAGAAGATATTCAAGTATTGTCTGCATTCATTTCATTTGCAGTTCTAAAACAGACTTGTGTCATATTTTATTAAAATGGAGAAGTACTAACTAGAGATTGTAGTAAGTTGAGCGTTAAAATATATGAATAGCTTACATGCATGAGCACAACAAAAAAATTATGTAATCGTTGTTAGTTAGCCTTGTAACATTAACCTCTCACAATTTTTCTTTTCCTAAGAACGTGCTAAGAACAGCGCTGTTTTCACCGAAATACCGCTCTGAAAACTCGAGATGATGGAACCGTGTAAAGAGAAATTGGCGGACGAAATCCACGGAAATTCTGCACTAATTATAGTGATCAATATCATCGAAAAATCGGAGTACGCGATGAGCTTACTATCTTTGAAAAATTCACACAAAAATGCTAGAAAAATAAAAATTCACGAATCTTGAACGTATGAATCAAAATATATCGGCAGTCTTCATGCAGAGCCCATTTACAGATTTTTCGCCGGCCCAAAATCAAATTTTAGCCGTTGCTGAGCCACCGAAGGCGGCACGGAATTGAGGTTAATGGAACAGTTTCAAAAGCGCATTCGCCAAGCTTGGCGCCGACATCCGCAAACTACGGCTGGGAGGCTCATTGGCAGCGCGTCGAAATTATTCTGTGAGGTGGCGAGAGCGGAATTTTGCGCACATGTTTTGACCGCGCGTTACGGCACCGCGTTTGGAGTTAAGAAGAAGCAGGAGCGACTTACGCCGTTCTCAATTCGCGCGTCATCACATAACGTCGTAGCACATACCGTCTCATAATGTTGTTTGAATATTGTTGTAAATACCTAATCAAATCGTATAATATTTTTTTTAAAGTGTTTATCGAAAAAACATGGTCGAAACAGAATGGAAATGCAGTAAATGGCTTATGAATTATACTCAAATAATTCTCATTTCGGGCTTTAGTGCCCTGAGGGGTACCCCCGCGGCTATAGGTTTTAGGTCTCTATTGGGGTGGATTTCTTTTAGGTTTCCTTCACGATAGTTTTCTGGTTCCGTGTACTTGGGGAAAGGAAACCACAAGGTAATAGGCATTCAATAATCCCGTGCAATTAAGAAAAATATCAATTAGGTCTAGAATATTGAATGCCCGATATCAACACCTGTGTCTTCGTTAATATTTATGCTTTATATTTTGACAGCCTTCTTTTTTCTAACTTGGTTCATGTTCTTGAGTCTAAAGAGTGAAGTAACCCTTTAGAAGTTCTCATAATTTTGTATGTAGCTAAATCAGTCGTGTACCGAGGAAAATGAACCAAGGCCAAACAGTTAAAACTGTTGTAATTATTATTTTTTCTAGTGTTCAGCATTGAAATTTACCTATTAATAGCATGTTTTCAAATGGATCAGCAGCCCGGTATTATTTGATGTAAGTTTGAGTAAATAAACTGATTGGTTATTTTGACACACGTTGGGCAAACGGATGGGAACAACTAGAAAAATCTTCAGGTATAATGCTATGTAGAAAATAAAACGACCATTAGTCGTGGTTTGAAATGACCTTTCCATTGATGATACATTTTTATTTCAGGCAAAATCTTGACTCGTTAAATACATTTTTAAAAATTTTTACTTCCAATATGGCTCTACTCTTCATGGCAACCAGAAAGATTGGCTGAAATTTTTTGTAGTGAGCCAGTGTGTACTCTAGAACCACCATACCGCCCGGCCATTTGTCGCGAGTCAGTGTGTATTTTAGAACCACCATACCGCCCGGGCCATTTGTCGCGAGTCAGTGTGTATTCTAGAACCACCATACCGCCAGGGCCATTTGTCGCGAGTCAGTGTGTATTCTAGAACTACCATACCGCCCGCGCAAAATTGGCATATATACCTGTGTTAACTATGTAGAAATTTTTATACTTTCTTTTCATGAAACATTTAGAGCACAAACTAATCTAAAATAAATTACGCAAGCAGGCTTACTAAGTTAACGTTATCGATTGCCTAAACTATAAAAAATAAATTCATCCTTATCAATCATACTCCCTCTACATATAATCATCATATATCTAGACAATTGTTATATGTATTAAACGAATGCTTAGTTTCGTGAATTGAAACCTTTGTGGGGGAATGAAAAGCCCATATGCAGCCGTAGCACCTTATTGAGGTACTCCGTTTCACACAGAGGAAGGCGCGGCCGTTCTAGATTGGGCCAATACATTAACTTCGCATGTACAGGGTGTCTCAGAATCAAGGCAGCCAGTTTTTTTAACTAAAACATTTAGAATGAACGTTTGGTTATAAAAATCTAGTATCATTTTGAATTCAGTAATATAATTTCCCACTTTCAGGTGTCTAAAGTTTAAATTTATACTTTATCAAGGGTGGGCCGCAAAAAAAATATTTTTTCAACTAATTGAAGCTCTGTAACTAATGGCCGTAGAAACTATTATATGGTCTCATTTTTACGGTCATTTAATGTATTTTTATCAGAATAAATCATTTTGTATTTATAGGAATAATTTACGAACAGATGAACGATAAATGAGAGTCTTTTTTTGCCATTGTGTGAACGGAATTCTGGCTTCGTATTGGACCAATTTTCGATGACGGAAATTTGAACGGCAATGGCAGTCGCGAGAAGGAGTAGTATATATTTTTTATAGTCAGTCTGCGTACTAGTACTTGAAGAGGTACCGTACGCAATTATTTTCTCAACTATGATGTTTACTGTAGCTTTGCGATACATTGATGGAAATTAGTGATGTATCCGTTGCAGCATTTTCTGATAATAATCGTTACGTGCATGGTGCGGAAGATAAATATGTTTTGAAAAGTCTTGTTCAACATTTTTCTGTCTACATGAAAACCTGGTATATACCGAAACAAAAAACATGATCGTTTATCTGGATTACTTTCGTAACTTACTATTCGGGTAAGCCTCCCTCTACCTCGATAACGTCCTCGATATGCAATCGGAACCGACCGCAGCTCTTCTTGACGACCTCACATGACGGCGAAGACCACCATGGTAAGGTCTATAAATTTGGCCTCAGTATTCCAAAGGATTTCGTTGCCCCACAATAGAAAATATTGCACTGAATTGAGACCTTGAGAGCTTTGAGCCTACATATGGGACCTGGAGTATATTCATCAGAGTTTTGAACTTCATCAACCTGTTCTCCTTCAGTATAGTCAGACAATAACTAACCTATGGACGGACAACTTGTACATAGGCAACCACTGTTTGTTGAGCCTGTGATCTGATAACCCGTCGCAATTTTTTTCAAGGAGAACTGTGATCGTTGCCTACCATTACCCCTTCTAGAACTTCGGTATGGAATTTGTCTTCACTCTTCAAATTAAACAGCTTAAAAATATTATTTTTTGCAAATCTTGCTTCAGAGTTATAGGTGTATACAACAAATTTAAGGCAAGTTTTCCAGATTATTCTGCTGTTGACCTGAAATCGTCCAGTAATTGCAGAATTATCACATGACTCGATCAACGTTAGAACCGTGCGCCTTTTCCACACATCGAATTGTTAAAATTTGCTGACGAGAACGAGGCTATTGACGACAGTGCAGTCGCTACTCAACAACCAGTGTCCGTAAAATCATTTGGAGTCACGCGGTGCCTATACGCAGGTTGTCTCGAATAAAACAGTATATTTCTCCAGAACACAATGTGCTCGTACGTCGACGCCCTTGAACGTTGATTTAGTTTGTTATCAGGAATTTGGTCTACCAAAGCACTCACTGAGTTTGTAAGGCCTTTACTTTATATTCAATTTTATTTTCATTGCCTGATTATACACAGCTCGATACACATTTTCGTTTCTATATAACGTACAACTGAAGCATAGAAGTACGCTGATACTAAATACTTTCTTAAACTTTGACATACTCATTTTTAAGAAAAGTATTAGTTAATTTGGGTAGAATTGTGCAAAAATCATATAAAGTACGTATAAAATCTGAGAGACAAACTTTCTTATTTATTCACTTGACTTTAGCATACGATAATTGAATCGAATATTAAATAAATTGTCTCGTCATACATTACAGCAAATTTAACCAGTAACATTTCGGCAAACTATGAGCTATAAAGAGTCTAAACGACAATAAAGCAGTCATATCTCCATGGAATGGCTCCTGCATGCAAAAATGTTAGCAGTTTCCGTTGGTATACGAACTGGCGTCACTGAGGTTATCGATCAAGTACAAGTAACGAAACTTTGGGGTGCTTAGTTAATACCTCATCAATTCCAGAAACTGGTAGCCAGCTGTGCGTGTCAGCTTAATTTTGAAAGAAATTTGGAAAAGGAAAACACAAAAGCGCTAAATTTGCTCACGACGACGTGCCGTGCTATAAGATAGCACAGCCCGTTCGATCAAATAAGAACTTTCCGTGTATTCGACGAAGACAATTCTAACTTCTAGAAGATTTTAGACGTACCGTAGAGCCTCGTCTCATGATTCTAATTTACTCGTGGGCCCTCTTCCAATTAGTTGTTGGTGTAGGACCAAAGTAACTTTTCCTGTAGAGTTTATTCTAAAAAATATTGTTCGGTGATAATTTCTGAAACTTTGTGTGCTCATGTAAACTTCTACTAAGAATGCACGCAATTATACATACCAATTTTAAAGACGTAAAAATAAATGCAAATTGAACTTTAGCAAGCACATCACTTTTAACTTAATGATTTACTTCAACTACCTTTTTAGCGATCGAGGAGAACGGCAGGCTTTGTTATGATGAATGATATTCTTCTGCAAATACGTCTGGCAAGTTTGACATATGGGTTCACTGAACTTTATCCCATAGTTCACGTGGTGCAGGTTGTACCCCGACTTTAATATGCCATGTCTCTTTATATGACTACCATTACTCCAAATGGTTTTCTCTTCTCAGGAAAAACATTATGGGCTCAACACGAAAGAGAGCAAAAAGTTTTGTTTTTTTAAAGGAGTTATGCTCAGAAAGTACTTCGACAAGCACACTTAGCATCAAGCTTGACGAACTGCAAC
The DNA here is from genome assembly GCA_014899125.1 of Orchestia grillus. Taxonomy (NCBI): domain Eukaryota; kingdom Metazoa; phylum Arthropoda; class Malacostraca; order Amphipoda; family Talitridae; genus Orchestia; species Orchestia grillus. Next base: position 4,122 of record VOMN01015101.1, on the reverse strand, counting down.
TGCTTTCAGTAGATGTTGGCAATTGAACTATTAGGCAGCAAAATTCTGTGATAAATAACTTATGCTCCTTTCGCACTATGGAGAGACTCAACGAATGCTGCCATAAATTATGTGGTATTCTTATTGATTAATTTAAAAGTGTGAAAATAAACGGTGTTTTCTACATCTCTGGAGGAATATTTTTATATTTACGCCTATATTAGAGCCAAAAACTCACTCGAATATTCAACTGTGATAATATCCGAAATCGAAACGTTTACGTTTTTAAAAAACTTTGACATATGAGTCAAAATAATATATGCCACTCTCGAACTATTCCCGTCAGCAAAAGTGGCTAACAATTATTGGTCTTTTTGAACTCTGACAAACCAACTTGCATTTTGCACCACCTTTCCCGTATCCTTTCCTGAAAATGTGACTCCAGGTCTCATACATCCAAGCGTATAGTAAAAAAATTGATGTCCACAGTGGCGTCCAATTTGTTAATTTTTTCAGAGATTTGCAGGTTACTGCCCTAATGTTCATATTCCTGATTTTATTGTTTAAGGTAGAAGTAAGCCTTTGATTGTCATGAAAGTATGCGAAGATTTCGAAATTTAGGGTAAACTTCACTTCAACTTACGGGTTTAGTCGGGCAAAGAAGGAAGATTTTCTGTCATGAAAATCCTGATCTTGTATCAAGAAAGTATTCAGCATATCTACTTTAACAACATTGGTTTGTAGTTAAATTATGTACAGATTAGAGAAACTGTTATCCAACGCTAAACTCATTGAATTTTGACATTTATATTTTGACGTTCTGAATTTTCATGCACACATCATTGATATGTTTTTGAAATTCAAATCATCATCATATTAAAACAACATATATGCTATACTGAATTACACAAAGATCGTTTCATATTAGGTGTAGGAGACCACTCGTAAAATTCCTCGCAACTGGAGCTGAAATATTACTACAATTATCCATTTTACGCACTTCTTTATTCACGAAAATATCCCATATATACAGTGGCTCCAGGGGGCCTCTTCCGTACTGGATTTTACAATGTATAGGAGATAGTTATTTTTCATAGGAAGTGATATTTTCAGTGGTAGAGTTAGTTTTGATCTGGACTTATAAGCTACCTTAAAATTAGTTCATAACTTAATAACAATCTTAAAAACGTGTTCAACGTATTTACATTGTTCTTGTAGTCGTGTTCTCCATACGGTCAGTTCCGCTGAATTCGGCAACTTTTTTAAAAATATACTTGCTGCATTGATAAGTTATTTTTTCGTATTGACAGTAGAAATAATGTGTAAATCTTCAATATCATTTAGAGTAGAAGTTCTAACATGTCTAAGAGCATAATGAACTTGAGATGCGCCCAGGGTATATCTTGACTATCGTCCTGGTTCAGGTTGATAACATTACACACTCTTAAACAGCTCACTTTGAAAGCACGCTATTCAAGAAAGAAAGATAATTTATTATTCACTAAGAGCGAGGTTAATTTCAGAGGTAACTTAAGTATTCTATCTAAATAAATTTTTTAATAAAATTATTATTTGAAAGTGAAATTCTGCGTAGTTTGATTGATATCATTCCTCTTCATTACTTGATTATTCGTAGTTCATTGTTTTCCAGATCTCGTGTGCATCATTATGCACTGTCCATTATATGGATATCAGGCATTTTCTATGCACCTCAGCAATTTCCATCCATCGATCAGGAAATCAGATCCCTGTAAAAAGTCTCTAATTTTTAGAAATCCTAATCATATAATCTCACTAACGCAAGCTCACATAAATCTGACTGTTGAAATTTCAAACCCCATGCACGAAATATAATGTCGAGAATTTCGTAGTGAGAATATAATGTCGTCTTAGTATGCATGGAAATATTCTGAAGATAAAAGCTTTGGTTCATTTTAAATGAACTCGGACAAGCAAATTTTCAATTCGTCTGTGATTCTTTAGTACACTAGATTCAATACCAAATTAATAATTAAGGATATTCTGCTAAGGAATTAAGGACAACTCGGTCGATCATGGACTCGACTAAGGCACGGTGGCCGCCCCAGGCTGGGAACACCAGCGGCTGATGCCTGCTCGGCATGGCTGTAGTTTGGTTGACGGTTGTGGGTAAATTATGGCCGCAGCTCCGGCGTCGAGCTCAAGCCGTTCGCACGACTCTAGCTGAATATGTGTCGAATGCCTCTCTTTAGGGACTTATTATCACCTGAAATGAAGTTTTTGAATTAGTTCTATGCTTTCACTTTGTCTTAAATGGAAGACTTCAATGTTACGTGTGCAGTATTTCGTTTCGTTTCCAACGTTTTATTTCTGATAAGCTAACTCACTGAACAAATTATTAATTGCTAAGTTTCAACATAGAATACCATGCCATCGTCGGTTCCGGGTCTCAACTGAATAGTTTATGATCCGTCGAAAGTGTTACGAAGAAAGAAGATTTGTCCATAAAACTATACTTCGCCTATAAATTTTGAATGACATTCTTATTTTGTCAGGGAAACATTGATGATTGGAATTGTGAGATATTTAGACTAGGAAAATCGCCTAGTCTAAACACCTAGAAAGTTTCAAGTCATGCCTCATTCTGAATGTAATCTGTGGGTACGAAATTTTAGTTGTGCGCATTCCAATATGTGGGTTCAACCAATTGAACTGTGTTCATTTATTTAGGTCACACACCTTTTGAAACATGTCAAATGTTAAGCTCTCCTTCTCTCTCTAACAAAATGTAATCCTGTAATTTTTGTGGGTTAAAAATTACTGATAAATATTCAATTTACGATGTTGAATTCTTGTTCAACTTATTTTGATCTTTGCGTATTTTGGAGTCATTCTTTATTCATAAGTTGAAATCTTCATTGAATTACATGCGCAGTGCATACCTGTTAAAATAGTAACCATTAGCTTTTCTTTCGTGGCCGTTTTGATAAATTATTCCCATTTCAATTTCTGCACTCACCTAAATTTTGTATGCATATAATTGGTTTAGGAATTGATTTGTTACCTCCGTTAGGTTGAAAGCGTCGTCTTTTTTATGTAGAATTAGCACTGTAGATTTCTAGCTTGCAAGAATTCCGAATTTCTTATTTGAATTATTCAACCTTGATAACTCAGACCGATTGTAATGGAATTTTGATTCAATAAAAATCTTTTCCTAGAAGCTTCATCAAAAATTGAGTCATGGTCCGAAACGTTCGAAGTAATTATTTTCAAATTTTTTCTTCATTTCTTTACCAAAAATGAGCCATTTTGTCAAACGAAACTTGCCAAATGACTACCTAAAACTTAGATTTTTGGTTGGCCAAAGTTGTGCCATTCGACCACCGTATGCATCAATTGAATTGCCCTAAGGCCTCGGCCTTACAGACCTCCGCCTTGAAGACCTCTGCCTTAAAGATCTCAACCTTATAGACCTCTGCCTTACAGAGCTCTGCCTTACAAACCTCTGCCTTACAGACCTCTTCCTTACAGANTACAGACCTCTGCCTTACAGACCTCTGCCTTACAGACCTCTGCCATACAGACCTCTGAGCTAATTGAGTTTTCGGCACTATTTTTAGCAGGCGTCTAGAGCCGAAACCAGTTGTAGGATTCGCCGTAAAGAAACTGATTCAAGTGCAGCAAAATCATCCAACCGCCAAAATGTCGAAACGAAAACTTTGAAACAAAATTTCACACTACAACTCTACTTTTTTCTCTTTCTAAAACAGCTGTTGTAATTCGGTGCAAGATATAATTGAGTGTTTCTGTACGCCCCTCAAAATAGAGTACAGAATTCCATTCCCTCTCAAGGTTCCAAAATGGACAAAAATTTCATTTTTTGATAATTGGGTATGCTGCAACGAAAAAAACATGTTGGTTCTATGCAAACACCTTGCAATAATGTCGCAACAATTATGGTGAGCGGTATAGAATGCATGCGGGAATGGAATTAATGATAACGCAGGTGCTAGAACTTTTTGATATTAACCCAAACAAGGGGGAGTAGCCATTTTTAATTTTCGTCGTTAAATAACTTTTTTCGTGAGATGGGTTCAGTGCGAACAGTTTGAATAATATCAGATATAGGCTTATTAGTGGGGAATCTGATCCTGAGTATAAAAA
>VOMN01015094.1:0-11653 GCA_014899125.1 Orchestia grillus | reverse complement strand
AATTTGAACTTTACATATTTTAATTTGAAGCTAAAAAGGTGTAGTGGACATGGGCTACCAAAAATAGCCGGACAAATGATGTTAATTTCCTAGAATGCCCTCTTATTTACGGTAAATCTGACACGAAATGATATTTTCGGTATCACTGACACGGACTGCCTTTTCTAACACTCTCACTGATCCGGAATACGAACCCGGTAATTTTCTCCTATATAAATCTTTGAGGGCGTGACAGTAAGACGGACGGACCAACCAACCATGCAACACTGAGTTATTGTTTTATAGTAGGATTGATAAGATTAAGTTAATTTTTAAAAACTTCACAATGACTTTTCAGCGAAAAGCTGTACATTCAATAACATACGTGAACGTATAATTTTCTCACACACGGTGTGAGTGGACGCACGAATCTTGGCATCTTTCTGCATTGTCGAGTAGACGCCTGTTCGAAGAATCGCATCGGCCCGTTTCCCCTGACCCCAATACTAATACTTACACAGGGTGGGCCAAACCCCCCCCCTCAAAATTGTTATATCACTAGTACCACAATGGGTGCAGGGCTTTTTGGCTGCATCANGGTTGTGCAATACCAAGCTCAATAATAACAGCCTCTCATGGTAAGGACTAATTTGCATGCAAAAGGAAAATTATCTATACACACAGTATATAGACGACATAAACATGAAGAATTGGGCTTTTGAAAGGGGAGCTATGTATTTTTTGCCTTCTAAGGCCATAGGAGTTAAATACTTCAAATTTCTACGTTTTCTAAAATTGGGCATCGGTGTAACATCCCTGCAGTAACTGTTGTGTAACATCCCTGCAGTAACTGTTGTGTAACATCATTGCAGTGCAGTGACTGTTGTGTACCAATCCTGCAATAACCGTAACTGTAACATTCTTGCAGTTACCGTAACTATAACATTCCTGCAGTAACCGTAACTGTAACATTCGAACAGTAACTGTCTGGGTAAGATTCTTGCAGTAACTGTCTGCGGCACATTTCTTCGAAGTTCCTGTAGCATGAGTGGCATAAACTTGAATAAACTTAAGTGCATAAACTTGCCTTGAACACGAGTATTGAATATGGATACATACATTGACTTTTTTTATGTATTCAACTCCTTCGTTCTTTCGTTCGATCAAATCTGGTAATTTATATCATTTCTGTTCCACAAAGAATAGTCAGCAATCTATATAAGTCGTATTTTCAATGTGCAAAAATAAACAAGTTTCTTGATTCATTTTCGAAACCTTAACACTAATACATATTAACTAATTTTACTATCCAATCCTCCACGTCTAACCTTAAGACAGTAAAATGTTCATTTCGTGAGCTAAAGAGTAACAATTTAGGCTCGTCCCTCTTCATGAACGCTGTCAGAGGGTTGCGTGATCAATGTGACTCACTAGTAGAGGGATTCAAATTGTGAGTCCTATCGTCAACCGTTTCCGAGGGTAGAGCAGACGACTGTACTCTGGCCTACGTAAAATTCGCGCCTTCAGGGTAATTTTCTTCCCCCATAAAGTAGCTTGACCTTGAATAATGTGTTTAACATTACACTAAAGAGGACTGTAGCAATATCACGGTTGAAAATTTAACTAGATTATCGTTATAATTACAGAAGTTTGATGCTGTTGAGAATTTTATATGCCTGGTATGAAATGAAATTTAGAAAGAATCTCGTGCTCATGAAATCTATTCATGTTTCTCCTGATATCACGAATATATAAATATAAGTAAGAACTTTGAATAATTTTTGTGCTGGTTAATACTGTTTCAATGATATTATGAGCTTAACGATATGAGCAATACTTTTTTCCCTCTTCTTAGGGTAACGACTCCCTGATGTTTGGTAGTCAACAGAATTGGTTGGTGTGTCAGTGCGTTGCTGCCTGGCATCGTGTGAGCGCGTTGGTGTGTCGACGCTGTGTTTCACAGAAACCATGTGCTGTGCCAGCGTTCTTGAACTTGGGCGTTATTTGTGTATTAATATCGATCAGTTTTGATATGTTTGCATTGCTGACGTAATTTAAACTACGTTTTTGTGCATGATTCCTTTAAATTAAGTGATTGTTTAGGCCAGGAGGAAGGGTAGAGTGTTTGTTTGGATCCCGCAGCGTGTGAGAGGGAGCGTGCGACAGAGGCAGGCCGAATTGACATGCCGTCAGTTTATATGGTTACGTTTTTTCTCAAGTGTTTGAGCATTATTTCTAATACATGACAAAGTTTCTCGAGTTTCCCTTGTAATAATCTTGTATATAGTCGTGCAGCTTACTGTATTAATGTGATTTGTTTGTTGGATCTGGGGAGTGTGCAGTCAACTCGTATGAATTAATATATCAGGGGAGTGTCTTCAGTTGACATGAGGGTTAATACATCAGAGGAGTGTCTTCAGTTGACATGAGGGTTGATACATCAGTAGTGTCTTCAGTTGACATAGTTAATACATCAATGGAGTGTCATCAGTTGACAGAGAGTTAATACATCAAGGGAGTATCTTCAGTTGACATGTGAGAATTAATATATCAGGGGCGTGTTTGCAGTTGACACATGATAGATGCAAGGATCCTCAATTTTTATGTCACTTGTTTGCAAACCTATTTCATTATTATACTGTCATCTCTCCCTGATATTTAACTTTTGAAAAAACTAATCACAAATATAACCATGCACAAATATTCAAACTATTCATGTCCACCAAAATTCAGCCTTTGCAGTGCTATTGATCTCCTGCACTCCATGTTGTCAAAATCTTAGTCCTAGTGCTTGTTAAAGTTTCATCAAATTATTTTACATTTCAGCTTGAAAATAGAAGTTGTAATGTATGAATCAAGCTGAAAAATAAACAATGTAAGGATTTGTGAATAGATGTGATAAGCTATGCAAGTTTTTCTGTATTTTGACTGTGTTGTTTGCATGATGTGCAATTGGTTCATGTAAAAATATGACAGAGTTTAAGTGTAGAACACATTCGGTGCTATGTTATGAGGGGAACATGGATGTTTGGTCTCAGTCTACTAATGCCTAATTTAATGTACCATAAGTTCTGCTCATTTTTTAAATCTAGTTGCAAGTAGATCTTTTGCATCAGAAATAAAAGTTGCCAGCAATATGTGTTCCAATTACTAACACAAATGCTGTTTCATGAATGGCATAGCAATATGTGAAATTGAAAATTCTCATGTTAAAATATTTAATGCAAATTTTATATTTCATGCATAAGATATTCCAGTAAAAATTGTAGATTCTATTGCTATTTCATTTTGTCTCCTTCATTCTTTTATGCTGTTATTTCCATCAGGTCTCCAGGAAAGAGAGGGCCATGCAATGGTATATAAACCTAGCGTTAATCTATTTTGTTATTGTAATAATTTTATGGAAAATTCTTTGACATACTTGTGTTTAGAGTGCAATTTGTACCTGATATGAATAACCTATCGTTTGTTTATTATAGGATTTTAAAATATTCAACCCATTAATAAATACTGGGAAATAACATATTTTTAACGGTCAATTGTAGACTTTTTGCTCTCCAATGAGCCAGTAACTTCCCTTCATTTCATTCCTTAGGCCCCAAAATGTAGGCCTCTTAGCTTGGGCTCCCAAGCCCAAATTACTCATTGTCTGTGCTGTGTAGGTGTAAAAAGAAATACATCAATAAATCTTCTTTCACATGTAAGGTAACTTGGGGCATAATGGATTATATTATATAATTATCAACCAATGTGTCTCACAGGGTACATAATGCAATGATGTTATGAGCAATATTGATAGAGGGAGTTGCATTTCTTGCTTCATGTTGTTACATTCAAATTCAAGAGGAAAATAGGCAGACATGCTTTACTTATGCTGTTACATTCAATTTCAAGCAGAAAATAGGTCAAAAACACTAGAACCATGCTGCTACATTCAATTTCAGGAGGAAAATAGGTAAACAAACACTTTACTCATGCTGTTACATTCAATATCAAGGGGGAAATATGTGAACAAATACTTGACTTGTGCTGTCACATTAAATTTTAGGTAGAAAATATGTAAACAGACACTTAACTTATGATGCTACATTCAATTTTAAAAAGAAAATAGTTAAATCAGCACTTGACTGAGTTGACTCATACTGTTACACTCAATTTCAAGCAAAAAATAGGTAAACAAATACTTGACTCATGCAGTCACATTGATATTTGATGGAAATGTTGAGAATATTCAATTTCTTAGTGGGATGAAAGTATCTCTAGTATGTGATTTTAATTTTATTTAATCTGCATTTCTTATGTATGAGGTTCCTGTTTATGATGAAAACTAGGTATGGATAGATTGAAATACCCTCGACTATCGATAATAAAATGAGTTTCAGAGAATTTACTTGCTAAGCAATCTCTCATCCGACAAAATCTTCAGTTCGCCAGGTTTGTGGAGATGTGCACCGTCCGTCATACAGGCGGCCCGCATGGCATGCTGAAGGCTGTGGTGCTCATAGTATAGATAATTTCTCAAATTTGAAATTTGGGCAGTTAAGTTTAACATTTTGAACATATATTTTGCTTAGTAAACATGCAAACTCGTCCCTTCAACTCCTTGGAAAAACTCCAGAAAAAAAAATTTGTTCTTCATTGTTGGTCCCGCTCAGGTCAGCAAAGAAAAAACTAAAGAGTGAAGAGTTCACAGATTTGGAATTGTATGTGTATGGGATTAGGCTATACATCCTCATTATCAGAAATTTTCTATTTATCTTAAAAAAATAGCGTCCATTGCTTTAATTCGGTACACGATGCTGAGGTGACTCAGGACAACGTATTTATCTTGTTGTATATGGTTTTAGGTGACTTTATATTTGTTCACAAAGCAACTGAAATGTTTATTCGTGTTTATTAGTATTTACGTATGTTAGAGCAACACAATTCCCCCTGTTTAGGAGTGACCAAGCGTGCAATGCTTTTTACAGCAATTTGTCTCATGTTCGAATCTGCAGCACTGAGCCTCTCGAAAGGCAAAGCAGTTCGTCAATTTCATTAACAGTGCATCTCTTGACTCTCGTACACGAGTGCGTGAATTTTTTTCCGCGTGTTCGTACACGAAGTCAGCGCGGCAACGGCAATTCCGGACGTAGAAAGTTCACGTTGAATGTTTTCGATCGAGATGTCACCGCATTCGTATCGAGATTGGGTCGCGTTAGAGTCGAGATTGGGTCGCGTTAGAGTCGAGATTAGGTCCCATTTAAATCTCGATTACGACTCGTCCATTTTATTTATGAGCTATAGAGAAGTAACACTTGCACACGACCTACTTTTAACAAGCAAAAAAGAAAATTTCAACACCACGATCCATTTTCAAATATCAATTTAAAAAATACAAAATCGACAAACTCGTTCATCGATTTCATCCATTGTGAAGATCACCTGCTGAACCAAATAAACCTTTCTACATCCAAATATAATATTAAAGAATTGAGGTGAAGCTTTTTTGTTGGCGTCCCGAATTGCCCCGAAATGCCGGGGTTACTCGAGGCGCTTTTTTTTGTTAATTACGAACTACAGTTAATGCCTAGAATTTTTTATGTACCATTACGTAGCTCTTAAAAAAATTACAAAAATGACTTAATACCATGATGCAAAAATCGTAAATCGTAAAAAGTTGTTACGAAAATCGACCCCTGCTGTTCTGCCTCACGGTATCTATCCATGCTGCGTCCTTGCTCTCAGCAGATATCATGAGATGCTCAGAAATTTTCTTACACCTTTAATCCTCACTGAGATAAGTTGAAAATTAACCAATGATGGGTAAAATTTTGATGCTTGGTCGTTTTTATGCCATAGAATTTTTCTTGTAGAGTTAAATACACTTTTTGGAAGGATGTGCGGCAGGGAATTTCTCCTGGCGATGTGCATCTACAAGACTCATGGGCTCCATTTGAATTTGTGACATACTAGACGACACGTGACCCGTTGGGTCAAATAAAATTTGTCAAAATCAAACCTTATCCAGAAATATATCCTGTGCAGTTAAGTCGGTATCCACAATACAGGATTAAACGAAGAGTATAAATTTCGAATATCTCATATCTGACAGACAAACGTGTGCACAGTTTCAAGAAAGCAAACAAACAAGCAAGACTACCAGAATTTTAGTATTATACTAGATAGATAGATAAATAGATTTAAATTTGTTGCTTTTCCCACTGTTTGCTTATTTGGCCCAGCTGATTTCTCCTGACGTTTGTTGCAAGGATTATTGGTAATGTGAATAAATAACTACCTAGAAAAATGTTGGGTCATTATACCCAGATGGCTATTGGAAATGCACCTGTGAAATTATTCAAATGTATACGTCAGATATATCAACTAGCACTATTGAATTAATTGAAAAAGGAACATATCAATTAGGTTGTTTATAATAATTGAAAACAAAACATCAAATAGCTTCTTTATATTGATTGAAAACAAAACATCAAATAGCATACCTACTAAAATGAAATGCATTTCAACCACATTCAATAGTTTACAAAAACCTTTGAAAACCTGCTGTATGAGAGTGAACAGAAAAAAAGTGCATTAGCACTCTTATTGTACGAGTTCTGCCCACTCAGCAACATTACCTAACACTTCCTGGGTTTCAAAGGTTTAATAAAATACTTTCACATCAAAAATAAGAAAATAGTTTATTCAAGTAACCACCATGTCAAAATATTCAAGTGGATAAATTGAATTCATCTTGCTGAATGACTTCAGCATTTGAGAAGTCAGACAGAACATGATTGCATTATATTGCACATTTTCTGGTGCACACCAATGATAATGAGGTTAGAACTGGTGAGCTGCTGTGGGAAGTCTCTAGCTAGGCACTTGACGTCCTATGCTTGGATATTTTATGTATATTAAGTTTAGAATTGAACATTAGTTCTTGAGGGAAATTATTTTGCATTTTGGGAACGAGTTGTATTTTGTTATTTTATATTGTGTTGCATGTAGGATATGTACCTGTGACACTGTTGACTTTAATGGCTCAAGGGATTCCAAATGAAAATAACTGCTCATGTTCAACATAATACATATAAAATAAAAAGAATATGTGTTATTAAAGTCTTACTGAAAAAAAGTTTTTTTTTTTAAATGGTATAATGTTTGTAATGTTTATGGTATACATGAGATAAGTTTATAGATTCCTTAGCACGGAATGGTTCATTTAAAGTAAGGTGTATATTAGATATTAGGAACATGCCTCTGCAGTTTAACTTAAAAGGAAGTCTTAGTGGAGAATAATGTTCTTATTTAATATATTGGTAATATTCAAAGAATATGTGGTAGGTTTAATTTCAAAGACGTCCTAATAAAGAAAACTGTTTATTTTAATTAACCTGCTTCACCAATCAATGGCCACAGGCCATAGACAATAGGGTTAGGTTTGTCTCACCTACACTATGGGGACTGGCGACCCCAGAGGGGTACTGTTAGGTTACCTCAGCCGTAGCTAGGCTCTCGCGTCTACTGTCTTTCGTGCCCACTTTGCTTCCTTCAATTTTGCTGGCTCCAGCCAGTGACGTTGGTGGCAGCCAGTGACGTTGGTGGCAGTCAGTGACATTGGTGGCAGCCAGTGACATTGGTGGCAGCCAGTGACGTTGGTGGCAGCCGGTGCCGTTGGTGGCAGCCGGTGCCGTTGGTGGCAGCCGGTGCCGTTGGTGGCAGCCGGTGCCGTAAGTGGCAGCCGGTGCCGTAAGTGGCAGCCGGTGACGGTGGCAGACAGTAACGTTGGTGGCAGCCAGTGGCGGTCGTGATGACTTGCACGCGCTGCTCGTGAGGAGAGAGGCTGTAATTCGCTCCCTGATCGTGTGACGGCCTGATGACGGCGCCTGTGGCATCAGTTTTCATCTCATCGATTTTTGGTCCTATGAAATGAGAAGATTGACGTGCCAGATGGAAAAGGGCGGCTGGCCTCATCAAAAATTTCACTGTCAACTGACGCAATGTGTGTGCAGTGTTCGTGGCTAGCTTTTTTTCTTTGATGGAGATTAGTTGAACTAAGTGTATTCCTGTAGTGTGTTCCATTTAGAGCGCCGTGTTTGGCCTGGGTGAGACATGGGCGTTTTTTTAACATGAAAGCCTCTTTTCATCATGAATGTTGTCACTTCGCACACCGATTGATGGGGCTTAGTTTTTTATTTCGTAACTTGTGCCGACATGCTGCCCGAAATGAAGGTAAATCTCGCGTGAAATGATATTCTCAGTATCAGTGATACGGACTGCCTTCTCTGACACAGTCTCGCTGATTAGGGATCTGAACTCGGGAATTTTCCCCGAATTCCTTCAGTATTTATTAAATAAATCGTTACCCACGCTCACACTGAAAAAAATATTTAAACTTGATTAAGTATTTTTTGTATGAATGTGTGCAGCACGTCATAGAGAAGTTTCCATACAACTGAGTGTCCTCATTGTGAACATTGTGAGTGTTCTCATTGTAGATTGGGTCCCCCTCACAGAACACCCTGTAGGTGCTTTACAGTGGACACCGATTTTTTTTTAAATAGACATCCATAAATGGTATTGAAAGGTGCTATGATCTCTCCAATGTAAAAATACGCCAAGCTCATTTATGTGCGTACTCCTTTGTGTAACCATTCTCCTGTGCATTTATGTGCGCACTCCTGTGTGTAACCATTCTCTTGTGTGTAACCATTCTCCTGTGCATTTATGTGCGTACTCCTGTGTGTAACCATTTAATTGTGCTCTGATGGAATTAGATGGAAGAAAATTCTCGGGTCCGTATTCCTAATCAGCGAGACTGGGTAGTCCGTATCAGTGATACTGAAAACTACATCGTTTCACGTGAGATTTGCCGTCATTTTGGACGGCGTGGAGGCGCTGGTAGTGCGATTATTCCTGTTCCTGTAAATGGTGGTGTGTTCCAGCATCATTCATTCAAAGCATGTACGTCCCACAAAAAAAAACGAACTCGCTTAATTAATAGTGGTTTCCCATCATCAATGCCGTCATGCATAAAAATATCATGAGGATTTAATTCAAAACAGATTTACTGTACATACACCCTCAAATCAAACGTTTAATCATCCCCTCCACAAACTTTAGACGAGTTACAACACCGTATTACTGCTGAATTTGCCGTGCTGAAGTCGTACGTGCTTCTACGTATGACAGGACGGGTGATGTGGAAGATGGGAGGCAAATTTTTCGACGCGGATGACTGGCAGCTCGAATTGCATCTTATGGTCATTTTTATTTTACTAAAAATTTTATTTTTATTAGAAATATTTATATATACAAATATTTTATTAAAATTTTTATTTATAATAAAAATTAATTTGTATTGAAATTTTTATTTCTTGAACCCGTTTCTTATAACCCTTTGGCAATCGAGAATATATTTCTGCATCAAACTAAAAAAAGAACATTAAATTGATTAACAAGTTAACATATCACGAACTTTTAAAGAGAGGGCTCGGTTTTTGTGGCACATTCTATGTAGTGGACAAAATTAAAATGCGTCTATTCTCCACGAATTGGAGCGCGGTGATGCGGTGCGAGCTTATCTCGACGTGGGAAGCGTCTTAAATTTCAGTCCTGTTTCTCATTGGACGGAAATTCAGGATTTCTTCAAGAAGACTGGCCGCCCTTCACCGGCTGGATGGATCTCAGATCCCATTTTCATGAAGGTGCTTTTGGTTTTGCTTACATAGCTGAACGCAGCACCTATATGTAAGGCGGTGCAATGAAGCACCGCCTTACATATAGGCAGCTGAAACCCCGGGGCTCGGCCCGTGTTGGGAACCTGACCCCGGAACCCTGAAAGACAAATGGAATACTCGCCCTCTCCTCCAAAGTGTGCAGCCAGCATGCTACGTGCTTCCCCCTTTCAAGTGACTTCCCCTCATCTTAGACCTAAAAATGCTGAGATCGAGGAAACGAAGATTTATTTTATATGTTTGCTTAGTTAACAACTTTTGAACTTCTGCAGCTCTTGAGCTTTGCAAAGATGCTTGTTTTCGGTGCGAAATGGGCAGAATATCATGAGGCGCCATTTATGAACGGTTTCCTACTACTACTACTACTACTAAGGCGGTAGCTAGTTTCTCACACGCAGCGAAGCGCAACCTTATGGCAAAAATAATCCGGTGGGAGGATGATGAACCCAGTGATGCTGACAGGCGAGGATTTCTGCGACGTGGGCTTTGCTGTTCTGCATTCGATTTAAGTTGCAGCGGGGGAGATTATTCGTGAAAATGTGTGGAGTTGAGGTGCCTGCTGACGGTGGCCCGCTCGTGCCCTTCTATCCTCTACCCGAACTGCGGGAGGTGTATTGTGAGGCATGGGATAGGCACTAGGGATAGGTTTGTCCACGGAGACAACCCATCTATGCTATACTGGCGACACTAGGGGGGCTACTGTTAAGGTTACCTCGGCTGTAAATAGGCCTTCGAGACTTCTGTCTTTCATGCCGATTTTACTTCTTTCCATTATCGTTCTTTCTTTGCTGATTATTCTGTATCTTTTCTTCTTCTTCCTCCTTAACTTGCCGTTTGTATGCTCTGAGGATCTTGTGTGGGAACACACCTTGTGCATAGGTTCCCCTAAATCGATACTAAATGGTCCCATATCTTTCGGCACGAGATAGTCTGAGTCACTGAAGCGCTGCTATCCTTATTACCATTACTATTACTTAATTTTCAGCTAAAAGGAAATTCCTGCCCGACTGGCTAGGACTTTTGAAGGCACAGCTGACGCCGGCACCGCCGGACCTCGTTCCCTCGGACGTGAGAACAGTCGAGGCGCCTGTTTATCCCCAACTTGGTCGATGTCAGAGTGTGATTCCTAAAGTTACAGTTAAACCCCTTGTTGTACAGGCAAGTGCTTCGAGTTGTTCAAAACTGTGTGCTATTTCCTATCAATACGACACAGTTGGACCACTTCTCGCTCCGATTGAGCCCGTTGATGCGAGAGGTTCTCCCCCGTTTTGATGCGAGCGCCAACTCGACGTAGTCTCGGAACCCTTGTCCCACTCTACGTAGAGTTAACCATGTATTTTACGGGTCAAGTGAAGACCATTACATTTAGGACGTCAACATTAGCCTGTGGGTAGGGCTGTTAGGGCAATTTTTAGAGTGAATTATTTTTAATCTAACGATTTATGGACTTGTGCGCTTCACTTCTAGTTGTCCGTGCGCTCTTTCTTGATCTCCGAGGGGCTTCTCTGTAAAATAGATCGAATTTCATCGAATAAAAGGCATTTGTCTTGAAGTGTAAAGACTTATTCTCGCATTTTTTCCAGAGTAAAGTTGAGGTTCAGTGAAAGTTCACCTGACATTCGTCTGTAGTTCGCTTGCGGCGGTGTTGTGAAGTGCAGTGGAAGAAGTCCTTTTCCGAGTGTCTATTTCCGAGTGGTCAGTGTCGAGAAAAGTGTAGCCTAATCCAGTGTATCAGTGCAGTGTAGCAGTGCAGTGTAGGTCAGAGTTGGGTGCAGTGATCGAGCGGCGCGAGGCAGCGATGTGTCGGAGGTCTGTGGAGCTACGGAGGGCGGCGGCGGCGGTCGCCTTCTTCCTGGTGGTGGTGAGAGGTGAGTACGGCCGCTGAGCCCTTGTGTGGCCTCTCCTGGGGCCCTTTGACCCCTCCTGTGCCCCTCTGACCCCTCTTGTGCCCC
>VOMN01015093.1:0-19576 GCA_014899125.1 Orchestia grillus | reverse complement strand
AAGCAGAATACGAATAAAATATCAATCGAAATTATCTGCTAGAGGCCGCACTTTGTACACTAGCGCTTCAGTAGCCATAGGTTGTTAAGCCCTTGATTGATAATGTATCCAATGGAAAGCCATACGCCTTTCAGCAAGACTCAGCACCTTCTCACAAAGCCATAGAAACCAAAGATTGGTTATCAGAGAATTTTTACGATCATATGATCCCCAATTTGTAGCCTCAAAACTCGCCAGATTTGCACTGTGTGCTAAATTATTATCGATTTAGCGTTTAGAATTTTTACAAAAAAGTAAAATCAATTTTAAAAATTTACTCAAAGTTGGCAATACCGACATGCGCATCCAGTGATATTTTCGTGCTGATCTGCGCAATGTAAACAGACTGACGCCATTTTTGTGATTATCAAAGTGAAACAAGTGTGCCAAATCAGTAGAGAGGTGTGAGAAATTTGTAAGAAAATGGGCAGTCTAAGCAGTTTAAGGGACACTGGAACGAAAGTTATCACCTCTGAACTCTCTAAAGTCTGAAGTTTGGATCTAAAGTTTTGGCTGGGTTAGATTTCGTTCAGTTAGGTTAGGCTAGGCTAGGTTAGGGTAGGTTAGGCTAGGTTAAGTTAGCTTAGGATATCTAAGGTTAGGCTAGGTTAGCTTAGGTTAGGTTAGGCAACTAGTGCAATATGACCTGTCATCAGAGGAAATAGCTGAAGCTTTCGGTATTTTGGGGAATATCTGATACTTTCAGCCATTACGCGCATTGACTGATTCCGCATCTCACTGTAACGTATTTAAACAAATTTTCTACATGAGATTTTCCACCGTCGTACGGACAACAGTTTCATACACCCATATGCCAGATATATTTTCTCTAGTATGTTCTTATTACAAGTTCATCAGAACTGATGTTAAAACTTGTGCATTATTGTTCACGGAGACGCAGCTGCGGAAGTTAACACTTTGACTACGATTCCCCACACAGGTAAAATTACATGCCGACAAATATCTCTACTGTGAATTTAAAAATGAAGGATTTTGGTTTCACAAATTTGTTTACTCTGTTATATTTTTCCTAATCAGAACTAGCTTATTCGATTAATGAACACAAATATGACGAAAACTCGAAAATTTGTATTTATACAGATATTGCCTTGGTTACATTAGGTTAGGTTAGATAATCACGTGTACTATATATGACCCACTCCGGAGGTAAAGTGTTAATTCGACGTGCTAAAATGTATTGGAAGTCGAAGATGGAATTATTTTTGTTTTACATGAGCTTAATTTAACATTTCACAAGAATATTAACGGACACCAAGTGGAAAGTTAGACGCCCTTTTGTACGTGGTACACCTGGATAACTGACAATTCCAGAGAATAACTCCTGACTCCCGAAAATGAATAAATCTTTTGCAACTTGAAAAAATTTTGATTACATGCATGTGATTATCATGCATTAAACAGTTATGATGATAGAGTGCATACGTTCAATCGAGTTAGCAGTACAGAATATTCTTTCTTAAATAAATTGTTTTTTACCGCACTTGAGCAACTTTATGCGAGATGAGCCGTACAAATAATAAATATTTTTGGCCCAGTCCTGCAGATAGTTTGCAGCCGCGCAGACTAAGATTGAAACAGTCGCCGCTCTATCAAATTCAATGTCAGCCGAGCTAACTCGTCCTGGTCGCTCGCCCTGGACTCACGTGAGTACTAAACTGGTTTGTTGACGCCTCCAAAGTTCATATTGAGTCCTTATTCTTGAGATGAGCTCTTGTAAAACTTTCTTGACAGATCAAATTGACTTTTGAGAGCCATCACTCGACGAGGGTCTAAACTTGCAGGAACTTGGACGCTGTGGCATCAGGGTGGTTCTCGGACTGATAATATTTCTGCAACATTGAAAGAAACGCCCGAGGAAAACTCTTGCAGTCTGAAACGGGGCCCGTCACCGCTCCAAGATGAGAATTCTTTGGATGACGCTGGATTGAGTCTGTTGTGCAAATATTAGTTGAAATTTGGCGGAGAGACCGGAAATAGATTGTTTTTTTGTTCGTCGAATGATGAATCTTAGCCACGCTTAAATAATGAGCAATATTGTCTAAACAATCATGGGATAAAAGGACTGCATCATTTCATATCGATAAGAATAAAAATTTTAAGGCTAATTTCCACTCATTTCTGTTTTTAACATTTTTGAATCATTTCTAATGATTCATTTCCTTAAAAGTTTCTGTTGCTACAGATTATGTCTGATTGATTAGCGCTATGTTTAGTGAGTAAAGGATGTAACAATTTAAATATGCCCATTGAACAGCCGAATGTCAGAGGGCAAAGGCAAGAAAATATATATAAATTATATATGAATAATAAGCGCCGATTGATCAACGCTATGTTAGTGTACAAATGAGGAAAAAAGTTTAAATATGTCTGGTTGAAGAAAGCTAAGTTAGTAAGCAAAGAAGAAAAAAAAAGAAAAATGTCGGACTGAATAATACTATGTTAGCATGCAAAGGAGGAAAAGAATGGATACTGTATGTCTGATTGATTGAAAATTATATCAGTGAGATAAGGAAGGAAAAAAGTAATATATGTCTGACTGATAAATGCTGTATTAGTAGGGAAAGGAAGAAAAAGTAAGGTATGTCTGATTGATTAACGCTACGTCAGTGAGCAAAGCAGGAAAAAATTGAAGTAACGTAGACATTTAGTCAGGAAATGGAGGCTAGTGCTATGGTGAAGATAAACGTTGACACAAGAAGTAAGCTTTGAGATGTTGACAAAGTTAAACGTTAAAGTTAAAAGTTAAACATCAAAGTTAAACATCCCAAAGGTGTAAAATCTTGCTGCAACTATAGGTAACAGAATAGAACTCGAGGATCGTCTTGTCATAAGAAAACTATGATTGGGTTAATGTTGTAATGAATTACGATGAAGTAAATATTGTGTTGAATCTGTTAACAGCGATAATATTGTAGTAAACTTGTCAGTGGAATTATCATTGCACCGAATTACGTTAGATTCAGGACCATATTCAACAGGAGGGAAAAATTTTCCGATAAAGAACATAAAATGCGACAATTACGATTGCACCATCGAACAACGGTAACTTATTCCCAACTTACTCAAAATATCATAAATAAAGCTGTCAAAAATGCTCCATCCTTTGTTTTCCGACATCATAATCAAATTACTGCAAAAATATCCTTAAACATGTCCTTGGTTATAAAGTGAGGAAGCCAAGGTTCGACTCCCTGCTGCGAAGATGGATTTTCGGGGAGTCACAGAGCGCTTCTCGTGGGAAAAGAAGCCTAACCGTCTCTTACCGCACGCCACTCAAGCTTCAGCAATTACAAGGAGTTCAAACCCAAATGTTGTTCATATATCATTGACATATGTACCACATGTGTACAACATACAACATATGTACAGCAGAGCTGACATATGTCAACGCTGTTGAAATAAAAAAGTTTTTTTCTCTTCTTGGCTTGGGGTAAGATATTTTAGACTTTGTTAACCCCTTCCTTCCCCTAAAAACCACGCGTATCCCAGCATTTGATTTAAGGATTAGTCGGAGACACAAAATCGAATAAATACAAGGAGTGGCCTTGAGATTGTACCTCGGTATTCGTCGGTACCCATTTAGTGAAAATGTTGCACTAAGAGAATGTGCGGTGCATTTTTAACACACTCATGAGTGTCATATGCTTGTCACAGAGCCAAGTCAATACTGAATGACATTAATATACTGTGACACACTTTTCTGAGTCATGATACATACGTATGCATATATTAATAGATGTAAGCGTGCGTACCTAGGTCTACTGAATTTTATGCGAAAATTTAACGTACTCTGGCTGCCAGTTAATTAATTTCAATGATATGTAAAATGAGAATAGAAAATTAATGAAGGAAAAGAACGATTATTTCCAAATTTAACTTTTAAGTACCATACATGATGATACACATGATCAGTTGCAACGAATTCTACGTGTCAGAAGGACCCAAGTTGTACGTATGAAAATGATATGAATATATCTCTGAATTAATTTACAAATCTGTTGAACCGAAATGAAATTCCAGTGCGAGCACTGAACTCGAAGCACTCGATCTTCACGGGATCACATCGACGCGTACACCCTCACCCATTGCTTGCTGCTGCAGTGTTGAGCTGACGAGAGGAAGTCGAACGAAGTACGAGTACGCCAAGCTTTCTAAGGGTGAGTAATCGTAGGCACAGTCGTTACACTAAGGAAAAGACCTTGAATTATTGCTTCAAATGAATCGAATTACGTTCAAATAGAATCGACATTATCAGTTAATTTTAAAAATAGTTATTGACAGCTTAGACAGGTCATTTTGATTAAATGCATAAAGAGAACTTCAACACTATTGATATATCGCGATTTGATACTAAGCAAAATATATTATTTCCTAGGCATTGATGTTCGCTGCTACTCCGTGCCCGGCAGTCCGTACTACGTGCTTATTTATTGCAATCGAAAAGCTGGCTCTTCCTTCAAGGTGCAAAGATACGATGTTAAAACTGTGGAAATCAGTGAAGACTCTGGAGTTTTGGAAGCTTTTCCAGAATCGTCTCAAAGAAAATATTTGTTTGCATGCAAACCCGTAATGTGTCACTAGTGTTCACGGAAATTTTCCAAGTTCTCAAATGAAATTTTCTGCATCATAAAGAAGAACAATCCATTGCATTGTGTCTTGATTAGAATTGATTCACGTAACTGTTGAATTATGTAAGCACGCAAAAAACTCTGAAATGTTTACGCGTTAGTGAAATGTTCATCATGGTTTAGACGCTCACTTTCCTTCATTTCCTAACAAACTTTCAAATCATTTAAAAGAATGAATGACTTGCTACCTGCGTTTCACGAATTATTAAGTACATTGCGTAAAAAACTTCTACATCGTCTTCTACATCTTCTGAACTTTCTCAGAAACGTAGAAGCCTCCGCGTCTGTCGGGAAAAATTGGGAGGAGGTTTCAGAGGTCGCTGTCTTCGATGATTGCTTCTTGAAGTGTCCTTTTTTTAGCCTTCCTGAGAGTAACGAAGAAATTTCCGGCGCCCTGACACTTCCCTGACAGCTTCCAGACCGGTCGCGCTCTAACGCAGTTGCAACCCACCCCACCAGTTGCAATCCAGCTAACCAGTTGTAAGTAAGAGGCAGGAATAACGGAAACGTTTCTTCTGTTAAAATTCGCAGTTGCACCAGTTATAACCAGTTGTAAGTAGCGAGGCAGGTATAACGGAAACT
Source organism: Orchestia grillus (assembly GCA_014899125.1). Classification (NCBI taxonomy): domain Eukaryota; kingdom Metazoa; phylum Arthropoda; class Malacostraca; order Amphipoda; family Talitridae; genus Orchestia; species Orchestia grillus. The sequence continues at coordinate 14,306 of VOMN01015093.1, read as the reverse complement.
TTTCTTCTGGTAAAATTCCCAGTTGCACCAGTTATAACCAGTTGTAAGTAGAGAGGCAGGTATAACGGAAACTTTTTATGTGTTAAAATTCCCGGTTGCACCAGTTATAACGAGTAGTAAGTAAAGAGGCAGGTATGACGGAAACGTTTCTTCTGTAAAAATTTGCAGTAGCGACGTATTATTTAGACACAAAAATGGAAAAGCGTGTATGCCGCGAAACAAATTTCGGTGGAAGTTATCGATGCAGAATAGACTAATAGCTTTGCACTGACGTACGCTTTCACGAATGTTGAAATCACACAGGGAATCGCGATGTTATTCGACAGGATGGTCAATATTATTCTCCGGTTCTTCGACCTACACAGATTCTTGCTTCAAGACCGGAAACCTTTTAGTCTGAGAGTAAATCCAGTCTTAAGAGCGTCTGGAATCTCGTCTTGGGATTCTAAGCCGAAGCGCAACATCCCACTTGTTGCCTTTAAGCCTACTTCCACTCAGCTGAGCTCTCTGGTCGAGCGTAGCTAGCTGCTCCAGGACGACTGCTTCTCACAAACGAGGTGGAATTGCGACACCTGCTTGTGATGAATAGAGTTTAGTCTTTATATCCTGTTTCTTCAAAGTTTTTATATCCTGTTTCCTCGAGCCGATGCATTCTGTTCGCGAAGAACTTGTCGTTTCGATCCAAATTAGCCCGAAACGTCGGAGCGTGGGGCAAGCTTGAAATAGTCTTTTGTGAGTCGTCCCTTTTATTTTACAACAGATTCGGAACATAAATCCATTCAAGCATTGCTGAAATTACTGCAAAGGGTATCGGTTCACGAGAACTAAGTAAGCAATTTTAGTGAGCATTTCAATTTGTGCGAGGAGTACTTGGTTTATTCAACCAATTTCTTTTGTTATGAATAAATTCCTCACCAGAATTTTAATGCAAACCTACTGAACGTGTTTTATGGGACAAAAGAAAACACTTGAAGTTTGTCGCCATAAGAGAATAATTCTAATTTCACTGTCCCATATCAACCTCAAACGACACTTCCAAGCCTGTTGAAGTATAGAACATCTTTGCTTGCAGGTCCGTGAGGTCAAAATGGAAATTCAAATGCGGCCCCAGATGCGTGATTTATGCTTCCCCTCAGTGGAATGCCACGGAAATGAAATTTTTATGCCTGCCTGCAAAACAAATTTAGAAATAAAATAATTTATTTCATAAATTCACGTGACCGCATGTGAGGTGGCTAAAAAATGTAAGAGGAAAATAATCATATATTGACAACACCGGAGCTTTGGTGAAGAATGAACTCATTACGTTAGTTTTGCAGGCTTGATTCATCACATGTATGCAGAAAAAAATAAATCGCGCATATTTGAAATGTTTGAAACTGTCAAAATCAGTTAGTGCTCGTGTGCTTGGGATATTTGAATAAAATCACTGAACTGAATTGGTTGGCAAATTTTTCATGAGCTTAGCTTAAAAAGTTTAAAAGCATTTTTCTTAACGTTGTCAAATGTATGGAAAGATGGAGGAATTTGAATTTTTCTAATGAGGTGAATGTGAAGGATGAATGATTTTCCAAAGAATGAGTGTTTCTTCCCATTTTCCATGGATACGTTGGCAGTTCACCACTGCGGTATCAGACGCGCCCGCCTGAGAACGGATATTGGTTCTCCGCCTCGACTGACGGCACTGGAAAAATCTTCTACACGAAGAGATTGGTCGAGGAATCTGGGCATGGCTTATAGAAAACTTCCTCTCCAGCCGATGTGCGATTTGTTGGAAGACATCTTCTTTTAAGAAGCTCCAGAGCACCTATATTTGCCATGAAATTCGGAGCTCGAGTCAAAAGAGTCTGCGAGCTCATTGATTGCAATGAATAAGGCAGGAAAACGAAAGCACTCTCACACAATCTCAGGAAAATAGGATGTCGATTTCCACCTGCCTGCGAAGAGCGTGGGAGCTTTTGAGTGTTGTGTTTCTCGCTCCAATTCAGCTCGTAAGGTTGGGATTTTCTAAGATTTTATCAAGAAGTAACTTTTTATGGAAACTGGAAACGTCGAATAAGAAATCAAGGAAATTTTGAGAACAGTATCTCTCTCACATTAGTTCATGGTTCATATCCTATCTCTCCTGGACAGATTTTGTTAGGTAATACAAAACAACGTTTCAAGATTTTGTATCACATTCTTTTTCATCTCTTTTTACTAACATATGAGGTCAGAAAAATACTCTAGTAAAACACGAGTCCCACGCAAGTAGGCATACGTTGTCTATTTCCTACAGTCACTGTTCTATCTATCGCTTCAATATTCTATCCATTAGGAAAAAAATTTCAATCTTGCAGTACAGTAAACCAGCAAGTTTATGTTAAGTAAAAAAGTGACCAAGTGCCGCTACTTCGTGTCACTGTGTGAGTCATCCCTGGATCGATATTTGATGTTGTTCTAACGAAAATGTCGATCTTATTAAACTCTCTCAAAAGTATGCTCTAACCGTGATGATTTCGTAACGCTTGAAACGGTCGGTTCTTGAATTGAATCAATATACCGCAGAATCAGCGATTGCAAACGTTCCTGTTAACATGATAAATTCAATTGCAGTTCTGTTTCTCAGTCATAACTGGGGTTATTACTGCATCACCTGTAGTTTATTATTTTTACCAGATCATAATTAAGATATTAAAGGATTAAACCATGTGAAAGCTGATGGCTGAACGGGAAAGAACGAATATGTAATATAATGGAGATCTACTAAGATATTAACATTTTCACGACGGTTTAACAATCGTGAGTCAGAAAAAAAGAGTTCTGGGCTAGTTCTGCACACTAGCAGAAGTTTGTGGTTTTATGAACTTACGAGCTTGAAATAAAGAATTTCCAAGCTAGGGCAACGTTCATGAATGTCATTTCTAGGTAAAAAGATGGACCAAGTCGATATTGCATCTATCTAAAAATTAAGCGGAAAGCACATTGAAAAGTCATGTAATAAAAGTCGCTTGGAGAATGAAAAATTTGAGAAATTAAGTACTGAATTTGAGGTCAATTCAAGACTTCGACGCCTTGTCTGTGACTTGAACGCCGATTCACCGAAATGTCTCCCTCTATTCCTAGATAACAAGACTCCGTAATCTGTGAGAAATGTTCTGAAATTTATTCCCAATCTCGGCATTTTCGATAAAAAGATTCTCGGGGGCAATATCCCAGCGATATTAATGGTCCTTATTTGCCGTCACCGAGGCATAACTAAGTCGAGAATTTACACTGACCACCCCAGCAATATCCGGGAGGCACCTGATGGAAAGAAAAGGTGAATCCTTGTCTATTTAGGCCAATCTCTAATGTTGCGAGGTCCATTACGCCCGATTTTCAAACTTTTATCTACGGCACTAATGACGCTCTGGTCAGACGAGGGCGAGTCTGCTCTGACGCTGGCGCGAGCGTTGCAGAAGGAGCAACGTCCCACTAATGGAAGGCGGATTGATGATACAGAAAATAAGTGATATATTCCGGGGAATGAGCCAAAGATAAGTATCAAAATTTAAATGTGGTGAAGCGCTGAAACCTGTGGTTATTTGGTTGGGCTAAATATTAAAATAAAAAGGAAATGAGGTTATGGCAAAAGAAAAGGTCATGGTGAATTTTGCCCCATATTCTGAGGTAAAATAAAATTTTAAAGTGTGAATATGCATAGTAGTGCATGAATAAAATAAAAAGTGCAAATCTACTTGGAGCGAACACGCGTTGTGTTGTAGAAATAGAGCAACATAATAATGAAGTTAAAAATACGAGCTAAATTTATTCCTTAACTGAACGCAAGCAGTCCATCACCAGGGCTGGTAATCATAAATCACCATCTGGTGAGAACTAAAATCAGTTAATTAGCACTTCCTGAAAAATGCGTTAAAAAACACCCATTAAATATCGAATGTAGTTGTTTTCCATCAGCTAAAGCGGTCTTCTTCACCGGTGACACTAATGAATATTGGAACTCCAGTAAAAATATTTTATTTTATAAGAACGAGCTGACACTGAGGTGTTGTTGAGAGAGGGGAGAAGCTGTCTCATTGAAGCTCAGGGGCACTTTTTGCACTTGGGGAAAAAGTATAGCGCTGATGGGGCATTATCATCTGAGAAAACACGGAAGAGCACAGAAAATAAGACACGTATTTTCTAACTTATTTTGTAAAAGCTGGGGGGACGAAAGCTTGTCATCGCCTTGCTTCTTAGGATATAAAATACTGGCTTAATTATGTTTATTTTTCAGCAGATAAGTCTCTCCTTGTAAATTGAAAACTGAATCTACATAGACCTGACAGAGCCTGATGAAAGAGAACAATATGATTCCTGTCAATATTCCTTTGCAATACAAAATTAGATTTCAGTCTCTATACAACAATTAGATCATTTTTTTTTAATTCAGCGCTGTATGTTGCGAACCGTTCACGCCGGTACGTTTTGCACAAGGGGACCGGCAAAGAAGTTAACAGAACTTAAACACCGGATCTATTATACCATACCACCTGCATGCCAAAAGTGGTATGCTTTGTTTTTCATTGCATGCATAAATGATACTTTTGTGCTATAAAAATGAAAGCATACTGTTTTTATTGCATAATTAAATGATGCTTTTGTGTAGCAAAATCATAAGCGTGTTTTTCAGGAACGCTCCGGCTTTTGTTGCTGTTCTGAGACACTCTACAGTGCAATCGTGTAAAAAAATTCGAAAACTGCCTGGCTTCACATAAATTGTAAATGAATAATGAAAACATTAATTCTTCGCTAATTTCAGACAAGTTTCTTAGAGGGTGAGCGTGAATACAACGGTTAAAATAGATAGAAAATCTTTTTTGTCCTGACGATTTTATACGTACAGGGTGAGCTAAAAAAAGTCATTTCGAAGAACGTTTTTGATTCAAAAAGTTACATTCGCATGTGCATCCAATCTACATAATATGGCAGCCTCTCAGGCCGAGCCACGTGTGTGTTCGTCGTAAAAGATTTAGAATCAACTTTATTTTTACTGGCGGTCGCAAAAACGGTGTTTGCCTTTACTGCGCTTCACTGGAAGCGCAATGCAGCCGTTGATAGAAAGTTAGAGCGGATTAAAAATGTTCCGTTCGATCAATTCTCTGACGCCAGCATCGGGAAGGCCTAAAACGGGTAATTCATCAGGGAACCCATTTGTATGTATTCGCATACAGTCACACGTAACGTGTTGTATGCACTTCAAAAGAAAACAATAATAATCAAAAGGAAAAAACGAAAACAATCTTCATCAACCCTTATTTTGCTGAACGAATTTTTAAAAACTAAGCATCTATGAAATTTTAAGACATGCCAGTTTTAATTGATATCATTGTGTCCTTAGGAGATACCTGAAGTGTACAGTTTACCGCGATAAGCCGGCGGATCTACACAAACTCAAAGCATTCATCGAGGCAAAAATCTGGACCACAGCTCGCTAATCCCGTAATAAACTGCTTCCGGGCATGAAAAATGTTGTCTTAATAAAGTAACTGAAACAAAACATGTAAGTTTTAGAATTCTGTCACATTTCGGTTTTTAAGTTCTTCAATTATTCCATTTGTTACTTTAGGTTCTTTTTGGTCTCGTCATGGTTTACCACGGCAAACTCTTCTCTCTCAGTACCCCGTATGAATAGAATGGCATCAAATAAAACTAGCATGTCTCAGAATTTCATAAATAATTAGTTTTTAAATTTGTTCGATACGGTAGGAGATAATGAATGTTCGTTTGACTCGTTCATTATAAATCCCCCTCTATTTGAGCCTGATTTAAATGAGTCTCACAATAACAAGCTGCTGTGCAGGTCACACATATTAAGATTCAATTGTAATTCTGCACGTCTATAAAGGAGTTACATTAAATTTTATCTAAATGCGTTGTTTTACCTTGAATGCGCTATCTCCTATTTTCCCGATTAATGAATTCTATCATGGGTAAGCGCCATAGAAAGTCACACCAGTATTTTATTCATCTGTAATGCCCTCATGACTTGTTGTTAACATGGTGTATTGTTTTTAGTTCTGTCGTAGTTTCCACTTACGCTACTTGGCCAGAACGATCAAAAAATAGTAGTAGTTTTACATAGTTGAATAGTGGAAGAATAACTTAGTATTTCATTCGATTGTCTCCATTGCCTGTCGGGCACATCGCATCTAGATTGTATTTTCTGAAGTAACCTTGCAAACATATATATTTATCGATAAGATCAGTGCGACGTCGCTTCTAAATCTACAATGTATTTCCTTCAATTGCCTCCACAGCCTACACGCAGATAAAATCCCAAATATGTCACCCGAAAGTCCCCACTTTATCTTCTTTTATAACCTTCACCTCCCACCACTAACCTCACAGAGACAACACCTCCGAACCCACATCTTGCCAACCCGCGATGTTGCTGCGCTGGCAACAGAAGAAGGCCTGTGCTCGTGTCGATTTGCCTGCGACCAAGCCAGTACTTCCTGAAAATGAATTGGAGTCACGGAATTGCTTCCACTGAATTGCTCCCGGTAAATGGGTTTTAGGAAATGGGTTTCAATGAATGGATTTCAGTGAGTGTGTCCCAATGAATTGGTTTCTGTCAAGTGATGTAGATAGATGGTTCTGGAGGCCTTCGTTACTGGTGAAGGTGTTTTGTGAATTTAAAACAACCAGCTTCTTCCAGAGAGTTTCATCTGCATGAATTTGTTTAAACAAATGGCGTATTTGCGTACATAAGAATATGTTACGCAAGTATTTGGCCACTGTTACGTGTCAACAGTTCTAATGAATGACCAAAAACAAATTAGGTAGACAGACAAGTTTTGCGTCATCTGTTTCAAGCACACTAACAATGAAATGTATGTGGGAGAACGAAACCAAAGGAAAAATGCATAAACAATTTCAAAAAAGACCCGTCTATTTTTGAAATTCGGGAAGCAAAGTTTTGGCTTTCTTTCTGCTTTAAATTTAATTTGGTCGAGTACAATGTGTACCATTACCTAAGTCAAAAACAATATTTACCTCCTAGAGTAAAGTTACAGTAAAGAAGAGTACGGGGTAGAGAGAGCTCGAATAGAATAACATTATTTACTTTTAACGTTTCTCTGACTTGAGTCATCGTAACTTCAGCCTCAATTAGTTATCCCGTCATATTAGTAAATTATTTATGAATATTATTTAAAGTTTCGTGCCAAAATAAATTGGAGAATGATCATTCAAGAGGATGAAAAAAGTGAACGTTAATGTATATAAGAAAAGTAAACTTCCCTTAAATTGATGACGGAAAAATTCTACAGTTACGGCAACAAGGGGGAGAGGTTTCAGTTTGGATATCTAAATTGAATTTTCAGGTATCAACTTTTCCCCTCACAAATATGAAGAATTGAATTTAAAAAGAGCGGACTCCGCAGTCCACAGTAGGAAGAAAATATTAAACTTTCGTTCGGTTTGCTGCAATAACTCTTTCGTGTAGAATTTCTGGCATCACACATACGAGAATATACCGATATGCTTTGCAAACAAACGCAGTATCTAAAAAATGGAGAGAGCTGTCTTTCACTGGTTCGGATCCGTTGCTGTGCCGGGAAAAATACATCTCTTAATTTTTTCACCAGGAAAAGCTTCTTTAAATGGAAAATTAACATTCGAGGTGCATCATTCGTGAAAAATCTCACAAACACAAGGGATAAAGAAAAGACGTGCTAAAAATTACCGCCGCGAAAAACGCTGCAAAAGCTCTCTATGTTTTTTAAACAGGATGAATTCCAGGGTAAAATAATGAACGTATGCATAGTTTGCCCTGAGAATGTTTTTTCGAGCAGGAACGCCTTTTTTCTGGTGCTCATCCCTGCTGCAAAGGGTTATTACTTTCGATTGCAGAGAAGATATTAAAGTAAGAACAGCCTAAAAAGAAACAACTCATGCATCTGAGGAAAAAGGACAAAAGATACATCGAAAAATATGGAAAACTAAACTTTAGCAAAATTGTTTGCAGGAAAGTCTGTCTAAAATTTTATGCGAACAGAGTCCCACAAGACAACAAAAACTTTAGAATAGAATAAAAATAACACCAGCAACGAGCCGAGGGGTCCTCCCCTAGGCTTCTATTCATTCAAGTCTCATGGCGGCTATCTACGAAATTCATGAAAAAAATGTACGATTTCTACACGTCATGAGAAACAGTTCATAACTCATAGAATTATCGAAGAAATAAACCTGCTACAAGATTTATTCTTGTGATTATTTTCATTGTATTTTTCAGGAAAACAGCACAAGAGAACAACAAAAAATAGTTAAATAGTTAAACACCTTTTCATCAGCCTTGAAATGAATTTTACATAGGCAACCTACGCAAACTAATGCTAATGTACAAGCAGTCATAAAAAATGATGAATTCCAATGGCTACAAAAAATCTCTGTCTCCTAGACTCTCAAATTAAGTCAGGCCTACGTACTCATTCATTCAATGAAAAAAAAATACAAAATCGAGTCTAAGTGGAAGATAGGAGATTATCGAAAATCGAGTGAAGAAGCTGAGGTCGCTGAATTGCCCACACTTTCTCCGATCAAAGTTCAAAACTTATAGAGACTTGTAAGGCTCGATAACTGCCAGTTATTAAAATGAGTAGCGTAGTTTTGAAACTCAGCATATATAGGGTGGTTATATTTGAAGGGCCGATGTTGATTTTGAATAAAACACAAATTAGGTTCATAATAAGCCTGAATAACTTTAACGCGTTGCTCGATTGTGCATCTTACCATGGTTCAAATTGAGTTAGTCTGAAATGAGAAATGTCAAATTAAATGCAGAAAAAAACTTGACGTTTAGGTGTGATTCACATTCAAAATCGGCCCTTACAATTTTACCACCCTTCATATACCACATATATTTAGCTTAGGCGAAAGGGAAAATATTGTAAAATGTCATGTTTTATTAATACAAGAGCTCACCACAACTGGATGGCTCACTTTAAATTTAAAATATTGAGTAGCTTACGTTGTACGTTCTTCTAGAGAAATATTCCTTTGATTTTGCTGAAATTTTGCATGCCGTAGAAAACCCCTGTCCCTCTCCGACTTCAACAATCAGAGATAAATTTTGTGTAGACGTATTGGGCTCCTAACGATTTAAGAGATAATTTTTATAATATTCGTTCTACATGAATGGTAAGTTTTACTCAGAAGCTACATTTAGGGAAAATCATCATAAAATTGATCATTGATATACATGGCACGTACATATCCTTTTCAGAGCATCACACTGTTTCTTGATATTATCGTTGCTTTAAGTGATATTTCTGTAAAATACAGAACCAAGATTTCATAGCTGCTACCAAAACAGCAGCTGTGAGCTATAAAACAAGGAAAAACAGTGAGGAAGTTTCAGAATATTTGGCACGTGAAAAGACGCTACAGGCAGGTTCAATATATATGGTAATCGTTTTGAAGACAGGAGTTCAAGGGTGAGATTATCATCTTCATTCTACGTCCTGCGAGCTTAATCTAGCGACGATGATGGGACTCAAAGCAATACACAACGGAGGAAAATGGTAGACTCCCTGGGTTCGATCAGAAGATTTCAAGACGAGAATTTTCAGTCAGTTGGCCAGTGTCGGTAGTAGGAATCCTCATCAAAAGTTTTCATGGTTACCGCTGGAATAGACACTAGTACTGAAATAAAAGTGTGAGTATCACAGTTTTCATTGACTGAGACATTGATGCGCTAATTAATTCGCAGGTGATACGTGTATGTATTCTTGTGTTTTTGACAGTTTCATTCACAAGCTGTGATGAATTGTATGCTTTAAGCCCTTGTCTCGTGCAATCGCTACCTCCTTCAGTCTTTAATTGCCGTATTCACTAAGGGAAAAGATCGCGCATTTCAAAACACAGCGCATGAATGAAAGATTTCAGCTGTCTTTTCGAAATTCTCGAGTTTGCAATTGGACTGCAACAATATCGGCAGCCCCGGGAAAATAGAGAGCGACGGGGAGCATAATAACGAGGGATGCTCTTCTTCCCGAGGGTCATTTCTGGCTGTTCTTTGTGCGGACTTACGTAGGAGGAGGGAGCGATGTTTGCAGACCTCCAAATACAGGAAACCAAAATCCTATGGGACCTGGAGCCAGGAATGACTCTATCGGACAATTATTTTCATTTGCGTTCAACAGCAACGATAATTATTTGCAATTATGCTCAATTTCAACACGGAGGTTGATTGCAAAACGTTACGAATTTTAAGTGAAATTTACGCTGAGATAAACGAATGATTGCTGATTAAATAGGGTGTATCTCTATTTTCGTTATACTAGACATTTAAAAGTAAGTAAAGTAGAAGAAATTACATGATTTTTCTATGCCATGCAGAGAAACGCTTTGTACTCACATCCACGGACCGTTCTAGCGATGCCCTTGATCGTCAAAAAACATTGGATAGTCTCAATAATTATTGGAATGGGAATGAAACGGTCTGTCTCGCATGCTTCTGCCGATTTTTCTCCCACTTGATGAACAATCGTTGCGAATGTTGAATACAAACATTATTTAGAGAATAACCCAACACTGCTCGCGTAGTCGGATGGCTGTAACCTAACGTCCTAAAGTCCTGAATGAGAATTCTAAAATCCCGGAATCTCCTGAATTAATGGTAATCCTCCCCATTTGCTGCAGGATTTTGTGCAAACGCAACCCTTACTGCAACGCTTAGCGTGACGCATACCGTAAAGCTTTCTGTGACGCCTGTTGTGACGCTTATTGTGACGCTTATTGTGACGCCTGTTGTGACGCCTGTTGTGACGCCTGTTGTGACGCCTGTTGTGACGCCTGTTGTAACGCCTGTTGTGGCACCTGTTGTGACGCCTGTTGTGACGCCTGTTGTGACGCCTGTTGTGGCACCTGTTGACAACAGCAGCACGCGTACCTGCCCCATGGAAGGAATGGCACAAAACAATGCCTAAATTTACCAGTAGTCGGATTTGTGTCTCTGAACTGCAAATATAGTGTTTTGTTCTGCACCTCTACTAAATAAATACCTGAGTCGTTGATATCAACAAAACGGCGTCTCCTTACACGACGAACTACTTGCGAGTCTTCAAGAATTGTTTCCACTTAATTATGCTCGTGGACATTTTTATTGATCTTGGAATTTAGTATTAAGAGACTTCCCAAGGGCAAAGAAATGGTCCGAAAACTTTCTAGGAATTTCTGGTAACTCTTTTTGCAATTTTTTATTGAACCATTTTACGCAAGTTACTATCTCTTTCTCAGTACGAACGAAACGTTTCTACAAAAAGAGTTCCTGAAAAACTTTCAATTTAACTTTCCATATTTTTTCCTTCCGCCACTAAAAGTTACTTAAGCAGAAAGGAAAATGAGAGATGCGCGCCTGAGTTTCACAGCAAAAGTTCTCGTTTCAAATCGCACTTTTCGTGGTGTTACAACAGGCGAGAATTCCTACAGAAAATTCGGCTCATGCGATCGAGCTTCAATGAAATACTTCCGGACACGAGCAGGCCGGCCGGGGGTAGCAAAATGATGATCACTGAAGACTCGTTCAAGTTTTGCAAAATTAGAGTCAAAAATCGGCACAGCCCTTTCTCGATGGTTCGTTGTAAGCGTTGAAAACTTCCCTGAGTTTCTAATTTAACGAACTGAAGACACGCGGCGGGAGCACCATTTCAGTCCACCGCCAGGAATACTTGCCCAGCTTCTCATCTCGCAACGAGCCATATCGCCTTCGAGAAGATTGCGTTACAAAAATTTCATGTCCCAATTATGAGTTGTCTAAGAGAATGCTAATTCTCTGTTCTATAAACTTAATTCTTCCAGCATCAGCAGTGAGTAACACTGCATCTTGTAGGTACATTAGAGTACGGAAAGTGGCACTACTACGTGCTCATTAGACTATAGTAGGTACTGAGAATAACATAGCAAATTACTTGTAAAGTATGATGCAGAGAGTGCCACTACTACGGTCTTTTTAGACTATAGCACTGAGAGTAGCACCATGTATTACATGTAAGGTACGGAGTACACACATCTTCAATACATCGCCTTGATCATCCTTCCTCTTTCAAGAACCATTGAGATGGTGTTGAGGCGAATGCGTAAGCTGAGTGTGTGTGTTGAGCTCCAAGTCCGCGAGTAATGCTGAAGCTTCTCTAGAAACATACCATGGAACAAGTAAAACACTTCAAGGTCTACCACTCTTGTGTCACCATCAGCCAAGCATCGGAAGCAAGAAAATTGAGAAAACTCTGAGAGAACCTTGTCTTCTCAATTACTTTGAAATTGTCTCTCTTAGTTGTGAAGATGCGGTGTGCAAGGCTGTACTATCTTATAACCGTTTTCCCCTCCTAAAAAATCACAGAATTAATTAAGAAAATTGCATTTCAAGGGAAAATTTTTGTGTGAGAAGAACTCAGAACTCAACAGCCGTGGTCGTATCTTTTGGAGAATTTCTCTTACTTTTTCTGCTGGTCGCTGCGCGTGTGACGTGCTGTATTATACTGAGAGGCTTTCACGGCGATCCATTGCGTGACTTTATGGCCTTCATTTTCTACGTGGGGCATGGTGCGATCATACTCAAGGAATGATGATACGTGCAAACCATAATGTTCGTGAACTAATTTCATCTTGCACGCCTCGGAAGGTTTCCTGAAAGTCAGAAACTCTTCTGGAGATGTCCAACTAAGCTTCTGACGAAGCTCTGTGCAATAAAAGCGACTTTCGAATTAGTTCTTTACTTGACATTGCCTTCGGGGCTTCCGTGAGGAGCACGGTAACTGCTCCATTTATATGCTTTGGTGGAACTTGTAACGACGATGAAATCTTGCCGTCGACCGAGACAGTCGCTCCTTATCGGAATTCTTTAGCCTCTTTTTTTATTTCCGTGCAAAAGAGCACAAGCGATGAGAAAGGCGTGCTCTGTATTTCTGCAGCGATGGTCTCTCCAGAACTAAAAAAATAAGTTGTGCTTCGTTCAGCAAGGACAACCTTTGGCTCGCAGTCTACGTGTGCCGAGAAAATGGAATAACCTTACTAGGTATATTTTAACTTTTGTCGAAATAATTTTTTTTCAAATGGTTGATCTACAATAGAGCAAGCCTAAAATAAGCTTAGTCGATTTCTTCAATATTTAAGGTTTCCTTTTTGCCATCGATATGGAATTGATTGAAGAAATCGAACTTGAACAATGGGTCAATTTGTAAGTCACTTTCGTCTAAAATCGTCGGTAGTGCTGGAAGACTAAGTCAAATATACAGTGCGTGCTAAACTATTTTTAAGATGTTTTTTGATATTTTATAAGCCGTACATTCAATTTAAATACACTTTTCACACAACGTCCCTTGCCTCCCTTGCTTCACTATCATCAAATGGCAAAGGGGAACGGTTTCATTCAACAGCTCGCGGATATGCGAAGCCACACCATGCACACAAAGTGACGGCACCCCAGTGTGGCCGGGGCATGAAGGCCCAAACTTCTCCAAGTAATTGTGTCAGCACCAATATCACACGTAATCCGTGAAATTTTCGGACTGATTTGCACGATGAAACAAACTGGCTTCATTTTTGTAATCTTCACGGTGGATTGAGTGCGTAGAATTATTAAAGAAGTTTAATAAAACTCACAAAATCGAGCAAACAACGCGTATTATTGTTGCATAGGAATGTTTATGCACTAAAGAAGATAATGAATTAGATAAACAAATAGATAATAAAACATACAAACACAGGTACAGTTTGAAACAAATTAATAAGAAATGTGCTTTCCCTGTTTAGAAATGACTTTGGCTAGTCGATGATCTATCGAATTCGTTAAATTTTGAATGCCATCTGCTGTAATACCACGAGATATTTAAAGAGTGCTTTCCAAAACTCATCCTAGCTCTTGTATCGCGTCTGTTCGCGTAAAGTCTTTGCTTCATGATACTCCACAGGTTCTCAATCGGATTTAAATCTGGAGAATTTCCGGGCCACCTCACTTTTCAAAGTCCATTGAAGCTTATTTGTTGAAGATATTCATGGTCTTATGTGCAGCATGTGAGGGAGCATTTTTTTGCATAAGCACAATGGTGTTTCTGAAAATAGCTTTTTGCTCTTACAGCCACGTTTCAAGACGCTACTTCAGAAAAGCTGTATAAGCATCAACAGTCATTTTGAACCCATCTGGTGCTCTCCAGGGGCCGCCTAATGTTCCTCCAACAGTACCAGCTCAGACCACTAGGCCTTCACCACCTTGTTGGCGTCTCACACGCTGATTAAAACAATTTGGAGCAATTTGGAACAATTTATAACCACAAGTGTTA
>VOMN01015092.1:0-42385 GCA_014899125.1 Orchestia grillus | reverse complement strand
ATTTCCTTGTGATAGAAGGCAAAAAGGTCTTGACGGAATCTCACATTAAAGCACCTAAATGCAAGGTATCGTAGTGGCCCTAGACGCTTTAAATTTTCGCTTTACCGCGAGACTCGGCGCACTCGATAGCGTCCTGAGAGCGTAACGCATCAAGGGTCGCTTTCGACAGCGCCGCCTACCTTAGGCCTCCCGCCGGGCTTTGTATTGAAATAGAGGCTCGTTGTAACTTGCGCTACACAAAGACGTGCTTGTTGAATCTCAGTGGTAAATTACTGGCATGGATTGGCCTGCCCAGTGTAATTAGTTTCCGCGACCTGAACGAGCACATCAGATCATCTCCCTGGCATACGAACAACGGGATTCGGGGTCCCTGTTGAAATATTAAAACGTTTCGGGAGTCCGATGTGAGGGAGGCGTCACAACAACGCGCTTGCTATAGAGCAGCAATATTGTAGTGACTGCACGAGGGCAACGCGATAACATATGGCGGCGGTAAAATACTCTGTGACAGCAATACGGCAACAATATGGTAGCAAAACCAAACAATGTTGCCCCAACATCGCTGCAATACAACAACAATACATCATCAACACAATATCTGTAGAAACTGAGGAGCAACAGTCCAGAACACAACAGTAGCAGCAGGGCAAAATGTAACAGCAGAGTAGCTGCAACAGAGCAACAGTACTGTACATTAATGACGCTATAGCGGTGTAGAGCGCTACATCAGCGTTACAGTAGCAATTCGCCTGCAACAGTGATATTAACTGAGACCATTAACACCTTTTTTTCAAGTCGTGACAATACATCCGGAATTTCCTTTGCCTTAGCGTAAAATAAAATTAAATAATAACAGCTGTTGGTCTCACGGTTCATTTTTCATGACAGCTTTTTTAGCATTTCATTAGATCCAACATTGTATTTAAAAAAATTCTACAATTTCATAAGTAATCGAGTCAAAGACTTTATCTTATTGCTGCATGCAGTGAGGTAGGTGCTGATGAAGTCTTACATAATTGTCTAAATTGACATGTGGAATTTTCTACTTCGAGGACATAACCTACAGAATCTTACTTGTTTCCTTTTCAAATATCATTATGTAGTAGTGTAAAGTCGTCCAGATATTTTATTTTTTAAGTAAATCCGAAGGACTCACTTTCAGTTCGTCATTCATTGGACAACTGATAGCAACTGACAGCTTCTGCACGCCCAAAACGGGACCGCATGCGCGTTAGGATGGCTTTGACACCTGTGTACACCTGCGACGTCTCTCTAGAATAGTTTTTTTGCGCTCAGAAAGTTGCGCTTCCAAGTTATTCTTCGACAATCCTACATCTTTTCAACAAAAGTGCATGAAGCACCGATTTTTTTATAATTTTTTGTGAAGAGTTAAGAGTGAGAGCTTACGTTGAGCGTGATTAAGCAGTGATATCTAAAATTTTCTATGTAATCTCGTGTATTAATTTTGCTCGAAATATTCCAGGGTCCGCTTAACATCATTTCTTTGTAACGAATCTGGAACGTTCCAAACCTGGCGAAATTAACGACGGATTAAATTATTTCAATGAATACTTCTCAGACGAAGCACTTTCCTTTTAAAACCTTAACCAATAAATAAATCCCCTAATATATTTTCCAGCATTTTTCGCGCTGAATTATTAGTAAGTAGTGAAATGATTATGACCGTACGATGACCTTTCTTTTGAGGCTGTCAGATGTACTCAGCAATGAAACCGAACCTGGGGATAGGAGTTGAAGTCATGCCATTTGTGTTGGAGTCATGCCACTTGATGGTCTATATCCTCCCTCAATCGAAGTTTCCATTTTGAATATCGAACTCAATAACCTGAATTCGGTAGTTTTTGTAAAAACAATTTGACCCTACGTCATCTTTCAATAATTGAAACACAATGTTAATATTGAACAGAAGGATCTCCATTGTTATCATTAAACGAAACTTAAGCATTATAGGTAAGTGTTAAGAACTCAATTGCTACCACTGAAGAAAGAGGAACTCAGGGTTAATCATTTGCTAAATCTGTGCAGAATCCATTGCTGCTCCTAAAGTGTGGTGTGTCGTCGCTGTCTTTCGCTCATAAACTCAACATACCCACTACAATAAAACCGTCACCACTCAAAAGTAACTGTAGATATTGGGTTTGAAGTTAGGTTACTGTTTGGGCTACGGGCGCCATGAAACCCGAGCCATTGCGTACGAACGCTGTAAAAACGACGTGATTTTTCAACGGTGACACAAGCACGAGTTATTGAAACGGATGTAAGTGCGGGTAGAACGGAAAGTCAACATGTGAAAATAACTCTCTACTTGATTAATTCGTCATTTTTCCTGTTACTTCGCTATTGGTAGCATATTACGTAACAATCTGTCATATTAATTCGAACTTTCCTCTTTAATCCACTCCGACTCTCTGTTTGCTAGCTATAAAGTATTTCAATGTACAAAATTACACTGTGAGCAATTCGTTTAAAATATTAGAATGGTTTAGGCAGACGTTGTGGATACTTAGAAAGGAAGTCAGAAGCAGTGAGATGTTGTCAGGGGCCGCCCGTTCCAGTGCTCTGGGCCTAAGTTAAGCTCGAACCCTCCTGTGATGAGTTCATTATTTTTAATAAACAAATCGAATTCTTCAATTTTGTGCTAAAAAATGGATCAACTATTCGATGTAGAACTTATAAAAAAACACTGACAAGTTTATACTCGTTCATATATGACCTGGTTGGGTACAAACCGACCATCCTGAGTGTAATGGCTCTCTAGCCAATGATGTTGAGTTAAAATGGTGTGTTTTCAACTAGAAACCTGTCGGGGAAAGAGGTTGAGAAATGTGAGAGTGCTTACATTATATGGTAAACGTAGAGTGTCTGGGTAGGTTATAGTCAGAAAATGAGAGAAAAATAGAACAAAATGAGTGAATTCTCCGTAGAGCTGTGCGAGAATCTGTTTCTCCCAGTGTCGAGTTGACGTGAGGGTTGAGCTCTGGTTAGAGGAGCTTGGGTTTCTGCTCAGATGCCCCTTACACTGTAAGGTTTAATACCTTCAGTGAGACACAGGAGCGAGAGAACTGACAAGCATCTCCTTCAGTATGTAAATAACTCCTATCATGCCATGACCACCTAGAACGAATGATACGCAAATTCAAGGGAATAGTATCAGTTTGTTCATTTTATTACCCTTATTGACACTATTTTTACCATCTTTCAAATATTCTCACATGATGGGCACCTTTATCACTGTGATCAGTAAACGACTGGCACAACACGAACGGTCACTTCAGTTCAGTAAATATTTCTGTGTCAAGACATTCGATCTGCCCAAATAATTGACAGCGCACCCTCGCTCTGGACGTCGCACGCCACATCGTACCCGTAAATAGCGAGGTGCTCCTGGCCAAATTCTGCAATGATTATATGTGAGTAACATTAGGCATTCGGGTGCATTCAACATTGTCACAATGTTGGTAAACCTAAGATTTATAAATTTATGCACTTGATAAATTAACACACTTTGACGATGTGTTTACGTGGTTGTACTGCACACCCTGATGCATAATCTTATACACACGATTGGATAACCGTACATGCACCTGGGTGGGTGTCCAAGATTATACATAATGGGGTGTAGTACAGTGCGGTTAAGTGCGTAAATACGTCGTCAAAAAGAGTAAATTTACACAGAGTGCATAAATTTGTGCATCCTAGGTGTGCCCATTTTGTGATGAAGGAAAATACACCCGGGTGTTCAATTGTGTTCATATATTCTTTTCAGTGCGATGAAAGAAGTTTCACATTAGGCCTGCCATGAACACATCATTTTCTGATAGGGTGTATAGTTCGTTATTTTAAACTCAATGCCTCTCTTGAGTTAAAAAAAATTGGCCCATTCAGTAAAGCTCGAATGTAGCATGTGGAACATGGTGGGCTTCTAAGTTAAAAAAAATGTTTCATTTCAACCTAACATTTCGTGTTCATCATGATTGTAATTTCAGGCTTTAGTTCAGAATAATGTATTTCTCGGAATACTAACGTTGTCTAATTCCATTACGTTGGGTTGAAAATCTGCGAGTGTCAAAATCTGTAATTACAAACGACAGCTTTTTCAGGATTCGTTCGAGTGGACATTAATAAAATATCTCATAGGTTTCGATTACAACTAAACAATGTTTTTAGCATTCTTGAATGACATCTCTGTGATACTTGGAACCTGTGTCGTTTTAGTGATAATTTCTTTATTCTTGCGAAAATTGTGGAATTGATTTATTATTTTAATAAGTCTATCTTGAGTTGAATGTGCCCTCTACCTCCAGCTTAGGGCGCTTCTTAGCGGGGATTTGGAGCAGATTGCTCGTGACTCGTAAGTCAGTCACAGCTGATCAGAAAATTATTCCTTTAATTCATTTTTCCTTAACCCGACATCTGAGCTTTATTTGTGATTATTAAGCTTAAATACTAGCCATTTAAAGCTGATTACGAAATGCTCGTGTGAAACTTTTCTTGGCGGTAATTGAGGATTAATATCAACCCTCTGTAAATGATTCTGTGTTATCGATTGTAAAACTTGTTTGGACACTAAATCATGAAGCTACGCACCCCTACGGCATAAATGCTCGTGGATTGTCCAGTTGCGTTTTTTCTAAGTCTCCAAAAAATATTTTCTCCAGTATTTTGAAGGATTTCAATATATTAAGAAATCAGATGATTTTACTAGTATTATCATTGCCAAAGTAGGAACGACAGCTTAAATATTTCAGTTCTTTTGAAGTTTTATTCTAAAATTTTATATTTCATTACTTTACTGTACTTGAAGTAGATTTTGCAACTTCGTTGATGCATCTGCCGTCATATTCGATGTTATTTTGCTGCATTTACCACCATGTTCATGATTCTTTTGATCATCCGCCAATGGAACATTTCATAAAGTGCTTTTCGCCACCAGTCGTCGCTAATTAAGTCATGATCAATATATGTCGTTGCCTCAGTGGGGCCTGTAGTCACTTCACACGCTCTTACATCATCGTCACCATACACCCATTCAGCAGCGTATACATGAACCCTTATTTCAGAACATTCATACACCCATTCAACATCATTTGCATACACTCCTACATCATCGTACACATACACCGTTACATCATCGTTTACTCACACCCTTACATCATCGCATGCATACACAACTACCCCTCGTATGCATTCACCCATGCACTTTATGTACACACCAGCTCACAGCAGGAGTAACGTGCACACACACACCCAACACTGACCTACAGTATCACACCCTACACTGACCTACAGTATGGTAGACACACGCTCTCATCAGAGCGAGCTGTACGAACACGCGCCTCCCAACACTCAGCTCCCCTTCAGCGCGCGCTCTCGGCTTGTGCTGCCGTCCATAATTACATCAATGAGGTCAATTCAGCGTGAGAAATTTGTGCGCAAACAGCGCTGGCCAGAAATTGAACACCCACTTTTAGGGCTTCTGGAGCCTGTGGACTTTTCTCAATGAAATTAAGACGGATGGTCTCTTGCCTCGAGGCTTAACTTTTCATGCTGGTTCGAAAAGAAGCCATTAGATGATGAGGAGTTCGACCTTTTTTCCATCGCTTTACTTTAAATTATTCTTCTCCTTCTCTTATTGATTCACAAAATTAGCATAATTTATTGTAGATATTCCAAAATGGTGATAGAGATCTATACCGGCACAGAAATTATTTCGAGAGTTGTTTCATGTTCGTTTCAGCTTGATTTTCGGCGCTCGATGTCCTTCGCTATGTCTTTATTTGCAGGGCTCGTCGATGCTCAGTTGTCCTATTTGAGGGAGGCTTTTTAATGAGAACGTCTCATTTTTAGACGATTTTGTCATTCGCTTCAAAGGGATGAGAACACTCGAGAATGTCCGGCTTAAACTAAGGAAAGTTGCTCAAGTTGGTCAAGGGATGAAAAGTAAGCTCGTCTCATGGTCGTCATTTAATAGACGATTCGGATAGCTCACGCGCCCGAACTTGGGAAATTAAAATTTTGGTGAAACAAATTTTGCTGAAGAGAGGGTTAAGTACCCATATATGATAAGCTTTAAGCTTTTTCTGTTATTGTGTTTTATGCAATGGAAAACTGCAGCCTATAAATTTCCGTGAAATCGTTGTCTTTCCGTCAAGTACTCAACCATTTCATAATTGTATGTTCTTAGAATAACTTTAAATTTGAATGTCGTTCTTAGAAATTTTATTATGCAGAGTTACCAACAGCAAAAAAAATCTTATTGTCATTACCGTGAGCGAAAATTTCTCTGAATGCGTGCACGATGTTCACTAGGAATATTTTAGGCATCACACGAGCTGCTTTGAATCTTATGGTGTCAGCGCGGGATATTCCAGTCGATAAAACGCACTTTGATATCTTAATTAAATTTTAAATGCTTATTATGGTTTATAAGCTATGATAAAATTAATTTATTCAGCGATTCACCACGCATATCATTTCTTTCATAGGGTGTAAGATTAGTCTTTTTGAAGAATTTCCTAATGAAATTGTTTTCCCTGTTCTTACTGTTTCTCAATATTTTCATACCATCGAGAAGATATTTAAACTTTTGAACGAAGAGAGCTTTGAAAAATCTGTGCATATACATTAAGCGTAGATTTTCATGGGGGAAAAAATATTTAAGAGGAATCACTTTGTGTACGGAGCCTTACCTGTGTTACGTAACAGCAAATTACAGTTAGATCAAAGGGGCCAAGCAGTCACGCTAAGCTGAACCTGAAATTTCACCGAGATATTTACGGACTAAAATTTCACAAGAATATTTTTAGAGGCTAATTCAAACCGTAAAATTTACGAAGCCTAAAATTTCAGTGAAATATTACAGAACCTGCAATTCTAAGGAAACATTTTTGGCCCCTAAGCTTCACCAGAATGCATGCAGAACCAAGCATTCTCTGGGAAACTTTACAGCGCCTAAAATTTCACGGATTATTATGGATTCTAAAACCCCCTGAAATATTTCCGAAGCCTAAGTTTCACCGGAATGTTTTAAGGAGCCGGATATTTTACCGGAGTATAATTGCGGACCAGAAATTCTTCCTTTGATAAAACCGGACGACGGAGATGAATTGAGCGCTCACGAGCTCTCTTTGTGCCGTCGTCCCTACACAAAGCCGTAAATAATGCATATTTTAGCACTTCCTTCACTCACGAATTGGCATCGTCAACCTCAAAACTGCTCGCTTGAGATCCATTGCTGCTGTGCAAACAAATTTTATCGGAACGTCAATAGCTACAAGCCTTGTAGACCTTCTAGAGATTAATTTTGTAGTCTGCATTCAGAAGCGTTGTGTCAAAATCAATTCGTCAATAGCTACAAGCCTTGTAGACCTTCTAGAGATTAATTTTGTAATTTACATTCAGAAGTGTTGTGTCAAAATCAATAGCAAACAAAACGATAAATTTAAGAACCAGGGTTACAACCTTGATCCTGTTACCGAAAAAGATAGCAACCAAGATAATGATGCCCTGAAAACTCATTCAGTAAAAATACAGTTTTTAAGCCCTTTGTGTAAATTGTTTTTTGGTAATATGATGAATGTTGTCACCCTGGTTCTTTTATTCGTCATTAGACTGCGTATGAAATTAAGTGTAATTACTGTATTTATTTTACAATGCCACAGACATTGCCGTTTATAAGTAATTTTTTTTACCAGAGCTAGTATTCATTTCGTAATTATGCTTAAGCTCAAGAGATGGATCTTAAGAATTTTGAATTAGCGAATTCGATGTTGTATTCAGTGACTAGGAGTTATATATTAACTATCATGAAGGTTAATTGCGATCTTAGGAAATTAATTTAAGATTATGTGTTTTTCATCATAACGTATTTTTTAAGCATCGTTTAGAGAAGAATTTGTTAGTGTGTGGTATCTGAAGTTTTCACGTTCCGATTTCATAGCCTGAAAGAACTTTGGGTATTTTAGATAACGCCTATTTCAGAGCCTAATTCTACTACTTATAGTAAACACGAACAGAATTAGCACTCCTAACTAAAACTACATTTTAGTTTAGTTTTAGTTCAGCTCTATGTTTTAGACGCTAATTATTCTGTAATATTTTGACACTGCAACCATAAGCGATCGGGACATCGACTGCTGAGGGTAGTTTGATAGAACTTCGTTGTGAGGGTAACTGAGGGTTATGTGCAATAACATATTGTACACGATATGATGTGCAATTACTTAGGGGGAGCAAAAGGTTTGGATACAGGAACACTGGTTTAAGCTTTAGGAAAATACGTGTCAAAATTCTGCTCCTATTTCAGTAATTTTGTGAAAAAAGTTCAAAAGAATGCACATGACTACTTCCCTCGGTCAATCGTGCAAAATTATTTTGTTACAAAGAAACTTGTACAATAATGCACTAAAAAAACCTCCTGACTAAATGCATGTATTGAACTACATAAATAATAATAAGGCACCAGTTTCAATTTGTTTAATTCCTTTATACTGATAATATCGGTGTAAAAACCATCATTTGGTGCTCAGTTTGCCTTAATTAAATGAGAAATTATTTGTTTTATTGACATTCACGTCTGCCTGATGGCTGTACACGCATCGCATGCAGGGGACTCATTCGGCGAGCCAAGGGCTTTCGCTCGATCAGTCAAAGTTTGACGACAGTGTCGTACGACACCCAAATATGGGCACCGAATGCTAACATCGCTCTCAATTCTGTAGTCAGGCTGGACGTCATGAGACTAAACTGTCTTTTGACGTCCGATCTCACTCTAGATTTGAGAGCAAAGCTAGCATTCGATGCCTATATTTAGGTATTATTCGACACTGTCTTCAGACTTAGACTGATCATGTGAAGGACGCTCAAGAACGTTGCCACACTCGCCAACGTAAAGATAAATTCTTTAACATTTTCTTGCATTTTCATTTTTTCTTAAATTATTATTTTCGTTGACACACTTCAGAGTCAGTCCGCGCATAAAAAGTTTCTATACCATTTCAAAAACTTATTGCAAATGCGATTAATAGGATATTTTATTCAGATTTGTTCTATTGTATTCACCGTTTGTTAAAGTTTTTACCTCATTAAATAGACTTCTACATGGCCACCATTAGTTGCGCGAAGCTTATCAAGACGGTACTCGATTTTTTTCAGTGTTCGCTGTAGCATAGCCTCATCAATTAGCAACGGCATCAGTAATCCTTTGCTTAGGTCAGTAAAGGCCCTTATCTTTGTTCGATACTGGACATTACGATACAGTTCTGTAGTTTCGCGAGTCTGCCTATCCGATTTTATTTCAATAAACCATGAGACACGTTGCGCCTTCTCTTGAGGGGTAGCCAATTT
This sequence comes from Orchestia grillus, assembly GCA_014899125.1. Classification (NCBI taxonomy): domain Eukaryota; kingdom Metazoa; phylum Arthropoda; class Malacostraca; order Amphipoda; family Talitridae; genus Orchestia; species Orchestia grillus. The sequence continues at coordinate 33,019 of VOMN01015092.1, read as the reverse complement.
TAGGGGGTCATTCAACAGCAATTCATTCACAAACAGGATCCCTGAAACACCCAAATTTTAAATGTGATTAAAAACTTCAATAAACATTGAATACAATAAAATAAATTTGAATAAAATATCTTATCAATTGGTTTTGTAATAATTTTTTTAAATTGTAAAGAGATTTTATAGATACCCTGTACAATGATATAACTGACAAGTTATAACGATAGCACAAAAACTTAGACTACACGTGCTTCAATTAAAAGACACACAGTCCAAAAAACTAGTCAAAGCTCAACTAGTGACGTGGGAATTGTCGGTTTCGTTTTCCTGGTTGCCGTAAGCGACAATCTTGTGGTATGTCAATTTTACGACCTGCTCATGTCGTTGTTATGGCATGCGAATGACATTTCCTTGGTGGACCCAGTTTCGTTTTTGGGATGAACCTGCCATTCTTTCATTTTTCATTAGGCCTTTTTTGCATTCTTATACCGTACATATGACATTTACATGGCTATTTTACGGTATGCTTAATTGCTTATGTTGTCATTATGGAATACACATGTCTTTTTTGTCTTATGCGGTGCATAATTTTACAGGTATGAGGAATAATTTTACAGCCATACATCAAAATCTTTAAATGCTTCTACTTTATATAATTCTTTAAATCATCATTATTCATTCATTTATCATTGTTCGAATAAAATGCATATATTGGCCTCATAAAGTGCTGTCAATTTTACTGTAGGAGCATTTTATTCTATTTATTTTAAAATTCTAATCGTATGCGAACATGTATTATTCATTACGCCATGCGTACTTCGTAATCATTTAATATGCGTTTTATTCGCTCACTTACATTCAAAACGAGGTCGATTATGGTACAGGCAAGTTCCTAGTAGGAAACGCATGTTCCATGTCAAATTCTACATACTAAGTTCTAAGCCAATTATGGTACAGGCAGGTTCCAAGTAGGAAACGCAAGTTCCATATTAAATTCTATATATTAAGTTCTAAAAAACCAATTATGGTACAGGCAGGTTCTTAGTAGGGTACGCAAGTTCCATGTCAAATTCTATACACTAAGTTCAAACCAATCATCAACTTTTGCATCATGACCACTAATTATACTCCTTTGATAAAGCTGTAATTACACTAGTAAGTGTTCTTCACAAATGAGATAATGAAAAAAGATACCGACAACATTATAAGCATTTCTTCAATTTAAACACTGAACTTGGCCTTGCAGGAGATTTCACGATTCCATGGTGCTATTAATTTTTTCGATTTTAATTTTTTGTTAATGATTTCAACGAACTACCATACGGTACATAGAAGTTCAGTGAAAAATCACACAAAATTTTTTATTTTACCGTAGTTTAAGATTTACTCAAACTAACATCACCGGAATTAATTACTATTTCCAAGTAAAATACACCTTTTTAACTCATCTTCGGAGATTATTTATTCCCTAATGATGATGCAACTTTACCGGAATGCAACTTCAAAAACGAAGCCTCAGGCGAGCGTTGTTACCGTTCTATCACTAAGTTCATTTGCATCTCATCACGAAAAGTTCTCCTTGTATGAGCAATAGCGCAGTACCAAACTCTACTTCTTCGTTTTTTTCAAGGGACATTCATGTCTGGGAGGACTTTGGGTGATTAATTTCCGAAGACTGGGAGGCAGAGAGTCGAGCATTAGCATTGTAATGGACGCGAAGACTCGTAAAAAGGGCAATTTCATGGTCTCATCAATGCGACCGCATTCATCAAGGCATCAAGCTGTATTCCTCGGCCGAGCCTCAAGTGCGGCCGCTGAACTCGTCCACTAATTGTGATACTTTTGATTCGTTTTTTGGGCTATGGCTTGTTTGGGTTACGAGCAGAACTGCGGTGTACGAGGCGAGTTAATGCGGTCGGCAATTTAGATAGTGTGGGATAGTTTATTCTTGGATGATTAACGTGTTCGAAGTGCACATCCATTAAGAGTTTCAATTGATTTCCACAAAGCGTACGTATAAAAATTAAACTCAAGTACGTATTTAATTCGACGTGTATAAAGTTCACTTACATTGAATGCTAAATTTGACGTACACAATATATACATACTGCGAAGAGATCTTCATTTTGTATACATATCTACGACAAAACCATTTCCATTACAGCTTGTGTAAATAAAATATTGTGAGCTAAAGCTGTTTTGAAGGCGTTGATCCTCACCACACTATCTCAATGTGACGCAAACAATTTTACTTCATATATTCGAAGTTGATATAACGAACGTTTCCACCAAATTACAATTTTTCCACAACTGAAATCAAAACTTTATCAGGATATGATTCAATCTACTCTTAGGAGTTCATGATTTAACCAATCGAAAAATGTTTTAACAATTTATCGTGTTTTTCACTAATACGTTCAATCACGTCTGTATTCAGGCGTGTTTATTTAGAAAAATAATACTTGAATCTCGCAAAGTTGAACCTGTGCATTTTAGTTCGCTATTTTAATAACAACTCTAAAATGTTCCTTCAAATTTTTCTGAAATGCATTTGAGAACGTTAAACTTATTCGCTGCACCACAGTCAACAATTTAATGAAGGCCACAACTGAACATATTTCATGTACCCCACATTTATCCAATGCCATAATACGAAATCCCAGTTTTTGAAACCAGCCAAAAAAGAATAACAAGACGACCGCTCGGCTCCGTTGCACTGAAGCCTGTAATATATGTACATGTATATAATCATTTCAACTTCGCTGAGGTATTACGACCGAGGCAATACCAATTACGCGAGTACTTAATACTTGTTAGTCAGCGTAATGAGACGAAAAATTAAGCAATTAACATTGTTGAACGATTAATAGATACTCCTTCGAACGCAGTTGTTTTTTAGCCGTTGAGAAGCCTTTAAAACTGGAACTTTTTCTCGCAAGAAGTTGAGACTCTCAGATTCCGGCTTGTTGAATCTGACATAGTTTCTAGTTGGTGATATTAGGAGAATTTGAGTTCGAGCCATATCTATAGCCAAATATTCCTGACGAAAATTGGTCTAAAACTACTAAATTAAAGAGTGCATGCTGGTTTATCAGGCTATGAACGCCCTATGAACTAGGATTTGAAAAGGTTTCGTGAAAGCGTAATGCGTAGAAACATTACAACAATGTATGGTTTTCTAAAGTGTGAAGAAAATATGATTTATTAAATTCCTTCAAACGTAAGCTACGAAGGTCTTAGAAGCGAAGCGTACAAATGCAAAGATTTCTCGTTAACATTTTTGAGTCAGCCGCGTAAAATTGCCTCAGTCTCAATTTTATGACGATATTGTTATGAAAACCTCATAATAAAGCAATGCATGAAAGCTGTATTGAAGGAAAGATAATTCCTGAAAGCTGGAAAAAATACACAATTTGAGAAATTGTTCAGAAAATGTAGAAGCACTCATAGCGACGCGATGTTCAGTCGCATACCGCCACTCACACAAGTCGCTGAGCGCATCTTCGGAACAAGCCTAAGAGCAAATGGTATGAGCATTTTCGTCTCCGAATGGTATGAGCATTTTCGTACCCGAATGGTCTGAGCATTTTCGTATCCGAATGGTCTGAAGCCTTACTTCATCTCCCTTACGCCCGAAGTGGCTTCTGATTGACTAACACTTTTTGTATTGAACAAACATATTGTCTCTTGACTAAACATTCATTTTCCTCATTTCTCTCGGAGGTGCACATTGGGTGCATGACGAAAAAAGCATATGGACAGTATTTCTTGTTTGTAGACTGTATTTTTATTTAAACAAACACATGACAAATGAGAGTAAAAAGAAGAATACAACTAAAGTGAGTTTTCGAATTCTGTTCCATGAGACAGTTAAGAGTTAAGAACTTACGCAGACGTGTGTATATATAACACGCCTGTCACGGGCCGAGAAAATACAACACAGATACACGCGTTGAAATGTTAAACATTCCCGCTTCGGCACTTGAAATAACACTTATAAACTCGAACTAACGACACTCTCCGGCCTCTTCTTGTCGAAACTACACACAGTGTTAATCGGGTGTTGTTTATTTGCACTGCAGCTGCGATGTAAGTTTGTGTTCGAGCGGAAGTTTCTCTTAAAGTGGTCACTCAGTAATTCGACGATATTTGCTTCGTTAAGATCACTTAGAAATTTTAGGTTTTACTCAACAAATCATTAAAAATTTGTTTTAAGAGTTTCCCTATTTGATATGTACATCTTTTTTTGTTCTATATACAGTAGATTTGGGTGAGCTTTTTTACATATGCTGCATCAAAATGTTTTATGAATGCTGTTTATGAGAACCTAATATCGAATTTTCGTTCGCCACGCCTTGGAAAAAGAACCCATCCCCTTCTCACGCCGATCACTTGGCCCGCTAATTAATATCCAGTGTCAACTGTACATGTCCAGTGTCAACACCAGTCATCAAAACTAAAGCGGAGAATAACCCATGACCAAACAGAAAAGTATGAGTTACTTTCGTGCTGCACAGAAGTAGTTTACAGCGGGTTCCCCTTCAGGAATATATAGTAAAAAAATTACAGATGTTGTTCGCATCCCTCCGTTGGACAGCTCATCAGAAATTTCATTTTAAATGAAGCGATAATTGGAATGTGTTCACAACTGTTCATACAATACACCATCCTTTGTTGTACGAGTGGGCGAATTATAAATGGATCAATAGGGAACTCGATGCCACCGAACCCCTTCTAATTACGGGGCACTAGCGCAATAATCAGGGGCCTTCAGATGCAAGGCGGCCTCGGCCAGTAGCTTCATTGCCCTTTTGTTCCTTTCCATTCACTCTTCGGAATGTCCAACACGTCATTAAAACAGTTCGAGTCGAGCTCTTGAGCTTTATAGTCTACTTCATACATGTATTCCAGATCGAAAAATATGACGGTGTTTTATAAATTTGTTTTTTTTGTGTCAAGGAAAGAAAAAACGTTCGTATTATTGAGCGTTGAATTAAGTCTTTTCTGAATTCCGTTGTAATATAGAATTCCCGGTCAGTTCTTGGGCAAATATTTCATTTTAAAGGTGGAATTACTAAGCTTGATGTCAAGTCTATGTACCTGCACTTCGAAAAAAATTACTTTAATGGAAGTTTTGTTTACATTTGGAAGGAGATTTGAAAACAGATGATGGAGATGATTATAATTTTAAAAAGATAAAGTTTTGTTCATATTTAACAGTTTGATGCATTTGTTTGATCAAGTTTATTACAGAATTAGAGATGAAGAAATTGAAAGATATATTTATCCCGGCATTCCAGAATTGTGACAACTCTGAAAGGATCAGCGAATATATTAAAAGGAAAAGCGACTCTTCTCCTCGGATTTTTGTTTGCGTTCTGTGAACTGTACCGCAGATGATGAAACTAAACAACGTTAGACTTGCTGTTCTTTTTCCATTATGCCATGCAATTTAATCCTACCACACGTTTGGGGAACTTTGAAACAACTGCTAAAAAATCGAGCACGGCATCAACCGTTGGGTAACTTTAGGAAGTATTACCTGAGGAAGTATTCATCACAAAGTTACAAGTGTATAAATACAAGTGTCATCACTAATTTTCTGGTGTTAGCTCGTAGACTCGCATTTGATGCGTACAGAACACGAATGCAGGTCATGTAGTACGCAATAAATGCAGAACTACGGCGGGCAAATCAATCCTACTTCTGTACATAACAAATTCTCTAATTAGTTTCTGAAGATTCTGACCATTTACATTACACTTTGCGATTTTTTTGTCAGGGGGTTCTAAGTTATGAATCGTTCCGCTTTTCGAAAAATGTACATTTTCGAAAATGTGATCAATGAAGAATGGGTTTCAAATCGTTCAGCTTTTCCAAACGTAGTGTAAGAATTAATGTTTATTTTAAAGTACGTCACGCGTTAAAGGGCTTCTTTTAGTGCCCTCTGATGACAGTAATGGTCACGTTGACTTCTGATTATCCATTTAACAAACTTTTTATTTAGCTTTTTCATAATTACCGCGCTCTAGTTCTTCTTTACCATTCTGCTCAATTTCTTTAGGGTCATAATTAATAGACTATAATACATTTTTCGCATTTGACAATGGGATAATTTTTTCAGACCCTCTTTTACTATCTAAAGGAGATACAAATCCTTATCAATAATAAGTGCAAGAGTCTAAGTAGCATTCGATTTTCTTTAATTTGCATGCTCGACCTGAACTCAGTCTTGCTGCTCTGTGTTAAATTCGATCTGTGTAAGTAATGACATCATTAAGATAAGACGCGCTGACACTACAGTGCTTGAAGATGCTATATGTATATATATATATATATATAAGGCTCCTGTGAGCAACCAATTTGAAAAGCATAGCCAAAAGCTGTCATATTACTAAAGTTGAGCTGGGGTGTTGGGTTCATGCCCTGGAAGTAATTCACAAACTCGCGATAATGCGATACTGTGGATCTCAATCCGAATTTCTGCATGTGATATTTTTCGTATGGTGTCTAAAATCGTCATCATCTTATTCTGCGCTGGGAGCCTCATTGTGATGTAGAGTAAGTAATGCATGATGCTCTGAGTGAAGTTCCTGATGAAATTAAATCCAAACAATTTCTTGCTTGCTGAGACATGAGTGATAATAATATATTTTAGCTAAAACTCAACTTTCATTTTCGATATCATCTTCATGAACGAAAGTGTCACTCTTTTTCACTGTCAATCAAACGAGTTATTCCTTCAAGCTAAAATTTTCCCTACAAATTCTTTGATTTTTTCAGCGTGAAGCTTTTGAGTTAAATGCATTTATTTTCACCCAAAATTACTCTAAATTTTCCAGGGAACGTCACTGACAGCTGCCGTGTTGAGTTGACCCGTCTGCTGCCACCAACCAGTCCCTAGCGGCAGTCATTAAAAGTTTGAGTGCGAAGGATATTTTAGTGGCAGAATATCTTCCTTAAACCAAGTGTACTTGCTTTTTATGGCAGAAGAGGTAGCGCACGCTCTCTAATTCTTGACAGCAGATGTTAGGCTGCTGCGTGCTCAGGTTAATTGCAATCGTAAACCGTCGGTGCAAAGCCTTGCCCGTAGGGTGCCTGCTGTGGAAGAACCTGAACAGAAATTATCGCTAGCTGTCATAATGTGTAACGAACGACATCAGTATAGATTTATAAGATACGAGTCAACTAAAGAAATTGCTCAGAGAAAAACGCAAGGTGCTCTGCAATATTCATTGCTGCTACTTGCAGAATTCTTGAAGTTCAGCACTTGTACGCCAATGCTGTGTTTGAGAAGCCTAAATGTCGACACTTCTGCACTACTATGGCCTTTTGCATATCTATATACGCATTTCAACAATCACTCGGTATTTACGCCTTTAAAAAACACAAATCTCAATATCTCTGCAGTATTGCTGACTTTTAAAAGACTAAAATCTGTTTCGCTCTTAACACGTAGCCTGGAAAAAGATAATTATTTCCAAAAATTCTGAAGAGAAAAGAATGCAACACGCCATCAAGATGACGCTAAAACAAGTACCGCACTCCACCATCTCACGCCCTCACTTCTAACCTTTACAAGCGAGACATTCTAACGGCTTCGATCGACGATGGCACGTCTTCGTATAAACTTTAGTCAATGCTGTGACGATAACCCATCGAATCTCATCGAGCATCTATATGTTTGAAAACAAGAATAAAAAGCACGTACCAAAGATGATCGTGAGCAATTTGGAATTTCAACAAATTAGGAAGCAATATTCCTCATCATAACACGCACTGTAAAGCTATTTATGTGTCTAAAATTCATCGTTATTTCCTCAGCGGCATTTCCCAATGATCTCAAACCCTCGTCGTATCCTATACCGCAAGCGTCGCGGGTCTCTTCTTTTGAAAGATATCCCCTCTGAGCCGTCAGCTGTCCACCCCCAGCCGCACACACGTGAGGGTAGCCGTCATTCCACAAGCTTCCCGAGCTCAGGAGCGGGTGGCGACTCGTTTCCGTTATTCACGTTCTAATTTCTGCGGCAAATCACAAGATCAGGACGACCTCCAAAACACATTACAAGAAGAGTTTGAGCTCCAATACTTGCGGGTCTTCGTCGCTGCTATGTGTGAAATCCAAGAAGAAGCACAGCAGCGTTCACACAAACTCCAAACGCCGAGCTGAGGCGTCTCCAGTGGTTGCCAACGTTCAGCCTCATTTCTCGCACCAAGTGCCTTGTTCGTAGGCTACTCTAGACATGGCATCCTGCATCCATCTCCATATCCACCTCCGCAATCCATCACGGACAGACAGGCTGAGCACCTCAAGTAATTTCGGTTGTTTCCATGCATTTTGACAAGCAGGTAACGTGTAGATTTTATTTCCTCTTTTAGCATCATCGTTTCGGCAGTGAGCCCCATTTGAACCTATATATCGTAATCCTTAACGATGGCGCATCCCGATAGGATGTGTAATATGAAAGTTCTAAGAATTATAGGGGATAAAGGTGTCTTTTTCACATCATGTGAGCACGTTGATTAGTTAGGAATCTTTTATTTTTTCATATGACATGACGGATATCTTTTGATCCACTGTAATTTGGGAATTTTTTCCTTGAGTATAGCTTTGACCTCCCCCGTGCTTCACTCCTTGTGTGTACCATTTCATGGCTCAGAAAAGCTCTTCTCTGCAAAATTATTTGGGAACGGATATTATCTCAATATGATCACATTATGATAACTCAATGAAATTAGTTAAACGAAAATATCATTTCAGTGCCTTCAATCCACTCGTGCCTTTAATTAATGTTCACGGTTCACTTTGAAAGTTAATTGATGAATAAAAATTGATCTCTATGCCGCGGGAAATCACAACACGCCAATTTATAGAATAATATAATATCGAAAGAAGAAAGCACGACAAACAAACGTAACACACGTGGTGGCAACGGTCGAAGTACACATGTCCATTTGGCCCATGCCTCGTTCCCGGGTTTAATGGAACCAAAATAGCGTAACGTATCGCTACCCATATATTTACTTCATTTATGACGGAAATATCCTCCCAACGAGAGAGGATACAACAAATCGCATTACTTGTACTACATCACTATTCTTACAGAACTTCAATCTCAATACTTACACGCTATTGATGAGTACAAAAACTCTTGCACATAAACGCTCAACATATCACGCACTTATTTTAAGTATTAATTGACTTGTGTTCAAATTTTTTAGCTCGAAGTCTTTGAAAAAATTTTACTGGTCGCAAACACACGCACTGGATTTCCAATTTCTGACTAAAAATTTCGAGCACATATTAAATGGTGCTTAAAAAAAGAGCCTTGTATGGCCTGCACCTCAATTCTTGTGCAAAGTTGCTGCTCATAAACCGCTCAAATCTTAATCCTTGCACCCCATTGCTGCCCTTAAAATGCTCATATCTCAACACTTGCACACCATTGCTGGCCATAAAACGCTCATATCTCAACACTTGCACACTATTGCTGGCCATAAAACGCTCATAGCTCAACACTTGCACACCATTGCAGGCTGTAAAACTCTCATAGCTCAACACCTTCACACTATTGCTGCCGTAAAACTCTCATAGCTCAACACCTGCACACTGCACCACCCCGTTGCAGCACATAGAGCAGAAGCCAACCGACTCAGTGAGGCGAGAGTGTAGAGGTCTTTAGAAGCTTCAGACACTTCCACTGCGTGTGCTCGGCCGACGAACGAGTGGTAAAAATAACACTTGTGTTTCGGAGTGTCCTCGAATTGCCCCGAGTACCGAAGAGACAGCATAAATGGAGGCAATGGAAACACGGTGAATTGTTGAAGAATCATTCAGTATGCACCTGCAGTACTTCATAACCTCAAGTACGGGGTACTCACGAGTCTTTCCCGGATTCAGGGGAAAGACCTTATGCCTTTCCCCTAAATCGGAACTACAGTATGACTATATTACGGATTTTCAAAATCTTATTGGTGATTTATTTGTCATCGATCGTTATCTGGCTGAAATACGTGTGTGGCCATTGACAATTCAGTAAAAGACTTTATACATCAGGGAAAAAACTATTAATAAAGGAAAGATTTCATTAATCAGAAGACTTCATGGACTGGCGTATATTGAGGCACTTACAGAGACCACCACTTAGAAACTGGGCGTTTTGTGGGTGAGTTCACGAAACTCAAAGCAATGCAACATGCAGTAAGATAATGTAAGGGATAATACAAGGGTTAATAAACCTGACCCCGAGTTATCAACAGATGTTTGGGAGACAGGCACGTCTGTCACGATGATAAATATCCCCAGGCAGGAGCTAAATGAATTGAAATGGATGGAGGAGAATGGGGGAAACAGTAACTACGTTTTTTGGTCCATGCCTCGCTGGCTGAACAAATTTTCGGAAAAATGCATAGATTTTGTAAGGTCTAAAATATCTTACGAGTATCTAAACTCTATTTTTTCTTTACTCTGTCATGAAGTGAAATGCATGGCTGAAAAATGCAATGAACAATCGCAGCTATTTTACATAATTCTAGGACTCAAAAGCAGTCAAAAATTTCACGCACCGTCATGCCCCTCGTGAATTGATTGATGAATTGTGGTATTATATCAATGCAATCTTCATAAGATTGAACTTTCATCCCTCAGAAATATTTCATAGAAATATGGTGAAAAATGGCAAACATTGCGAAGACAATACCATCGGTTATCTTTATTGAAATTTACCTTTCCGATATTCATTGCATGAATGAATTTATTGTATTCCAAAATTCCTAGACGCGGCAAGTGTATCTCGGTATAACCAAAGCCTTGCACGTTTAGTGCTTATATTTACCCATCAAAACACTTCAGCTCTCTCTGATACAGTCTTCCAAAGCTTAAGATTGTTTCGCTAAGACATTTCAATTTCTTGAGACGTAAGATACATTCAAACTTACAGAACTTTTAGCTTTTTTCATATTTTTGATGTCTTTTCTTAAAAGCTCACATAAGCAAGATCTTAATATAATTTAAAAAAACAGACTATGTATTGAGCTTGCAATATTCATTTCATAACCCAGAAAGCCGACCGGCTGGTCTTCCTGATGAGTTTTTCCTATGATGCAAACCATCCACGTTCAGTCCCTCAGTCTCGCCCACTGCACCTTCGATAAATCACCAAAATATGGATGTAAAGAGCGGTTAGTTTTATGCTATAAAGAGATTTTTATTGCACGTGCAAAATTTGCTGCACATGCTTTGCTTCTATTTTTGGCCATTCAGTAACCCTCGGCTGGGACTCAAGGACGATAAACGCCAAACTCCAGGGACGGTTTTCAGGCAAATTTCGAACAAGTCTCGAATTTCGGATCCCGAATTAACCAGTTACCATAAACCTTCTTAGTAAGTAAGTACCCTGCCCGGAGAGTACCCCACCATATCTCGGAGCATGACCCCCAAAACTGCGCCCTTACCTTGCTTTCAGTGTCGCGGAAGGGTCGGGGCTAAACTTTTCCCCTGCGGACTCTCTATAAAAACTCGTCGAGATGGCGACCATCATTGGCGCAATCTTCGGGCGCAGCAATATTCCCTCAGGATTTTCTTGCGATTTGTTGGCCTGCAGTTACTGCACAGCCACAGCCTAGTGATATTGACAGCGTCTGGCACTTAACAAATGCTAAGGGTGGCTGTTAAGTTGAACCTGCGAACGTAAAGATTCATAATCGAAGCCACCATTCAAAAGGAAATCATTGCAGAACTTGTTTCCTGCAGGAATTCGTGATTTTTTCGTAGGTAAATCACTTGCTCAGATTTTATGCAACTTAGTTAGCACAGATGTTTTCCAAGTGACTGCTCGTTGCTATTCAAGTCTGAAAGCTCACTTACATCAAAAAGCAAAAACGTGCATGGAACTGCATACCAATAGATTGGTGTTTGCCAAAGTGAGCAACAGTAAGACGCATTATGTAAGGGCGTGAAAGCCTTAAAAAACCTGTAGACCTCTGACTTGCAGCGTGGTCTGAAAAATAACTGAGTTATGCTTGCAAAGCTGCGATTCAATATTTATGGTTGATCTATTGACAGAAAGTATAAAAATCTTTTGGCAAAAATCTGTCAAACAACACTTTTTCAACTACTGGTTCACAATATCGGACAAAGAGATCAGAATACTTGAGACCGTTAAAATTCATCAGTGTGCCCGTGCTAGTTACACTAAGGACTAAATTTCACTTTTGTTTTCTTTGTGGGTGAAAATCATAATTTCGCAGGTTTGCCCCGTTGCTGGATGAAAATCATAATTTCCAATTTATCTGTAACTAGACAAATTTGATAATAATTTTTAAAGACTGAACTCCCTTTTTCTGGTCATCTCAATGATTTTTCAATTAGTTTTCTTCGGTATAATACCAGTAATTTAAGTATTTACCAGTAATAAAATAATGATAAAGTACAAGTTTAATGCAAGAGATAGTTCCATTGAATAAATACGCTTCTTCTATTGTTCTCGATAACAGGACGTGGGAAACAGCATTTAATTATCTAGAACAAAAGTTATGCGACACAATGTTATGAAAAAACGTAGGGTTAGTGCTTCTCCATTTATGATTCACATAATTTTTCATGATAGTTATGCAAAATTTAAGCTTAGACAACTAAAAATTGGTTCCTTAATTTCGAAATATCCTCATTGGCCAGTGGCAAAGTATATCTATACATGAATAGATATTTCCTGGTTTTTTTAAATATTCAAAACTGACACATCTTTGTGAACTTGCCGCTGAATATGCATGTAGTCGTACACTATGGATGTCGTTAGCAGAAGTTAGTACGGAGGCGTCGTGCAAGTGACAGACTTCCGGTGCAAACGGAGCTACTACCCGTGTCTTTTGTCTTCTGTAACCCTCATCTAACCTTCGTCTGATACGCGACACCTGAGTTAGATCTGGCTGTTATAGACCCTTCGCTAATTACCGTTTAGTTACACCCCTGTAGTTATAAGCTCTGGTCTAAGAGATCCTATTGTCATAGTCCTTGTTATTATAGTTACCTTTATTATAGACTTCGCAGTTATAGACCTTGTCGTTATAGATCTTGTTGGTACAGAGCTTGTTGTTTTGGATCCTGTTGTAATAGATCTTGTTTTTATATATGTTATTGTTATAGACCGTGTTGTCATAGACCTTGTTGTAACAGACCTTGCTGTTACAGACCTTGCTGTTACAGGCCGGGTTGTTTTAGATCCTATTCTGATAGGCCTTTTCGTAATTACCTTGTCGTAATATACCTTGCTGTTACAGACGTTGTCATATATCATACTTTGTTTTCATTGTTTTCATGGACCATGTTCTTATAGACCTTGTTAATGTAGATCCTGTAATTACTGACCCTATTACCATAGAAGTAGTAACAAGATCTAACATTATTTAACGTTCAGTCCAAATTTGTTTTAAAGTGTCAATTTCAATTTTTTTCAGAAAACGATTACGCACCGATATGAACTTTTTATTTATTTTTCCAGCGAAATTAAAAAGTTTCAAAATTTCGAATAGCTAAGGAAAATTAGGAGTTACTCGAGAGTGACGAAATTTTTTTCATTTTGGCAATGCAGTGAAAGGGTGTTTAAAGAAACGACTATACAAACATTATAAGAAAATTACAAACCCAATACTAACTACAGCATTTTTTACCCCAAAAATGGGTCATTCGCATTAAATTCAAACCCGCAACAAGAATCCCTCTAAAAAATCAAATGCCAAAATCACAGCCCAAACAAGTGAGTTCACTTCGAAGTGGAAAGAACGCGTCAGGAAAGGCACAAGGAACAAGCTGTAGAAATGAAAGAGAGCTTCATTTGAGGGCGGAAGGTGCGTCGTGGCTCAGGTAACACGATCACTGAGGTCCGCACCGTGATGGGGGCGCGGACAGGAAAAAGAACGCCTTGGACGACACCGTCTCCTAATGCCCTGAGAGTTCGGTCTTCTGGCGTCCTGAGAGCACCGTCTCCTGGTGTCTTGAGAGCACCGTCTCCTGGTGTCTTGAGAGCACCGTCTCCTGGCGTCCTGAGAGCACCGTCTCCTAGCGTCCTGAGAGCAGCGTCTGCTTTTGTCCTGTTGCTGGTGCTGGCTGCAGCTTCGCCCAACCCGCCCTCCCCTGGACCTTTTGCAGGTACGTGTATGGAGCTCTGTCTGACACTAGTGAGTGTATGAAACATTAGGCCAGGTACGGATACGTCAATGGAGCTGTCTGGTACAGGTATCAGTATGAAGTATTATGCTGAAACAGGTACGTGTATGAAGCATTAGTCTGGTGGTACAGGTACGTGTATGAAGAATTAGGCATGGTACAGGCATGTGTGTGGAGCCCCGAGTCTGGTACAACAAATTACGCCCCGTATAAAACAGAAACGCCTTTCGATTCTACTCAGAATTGAACAATCATTGCAGGACTGAACATATCGGATGATAATTATCATACAATGAAGTCGAAGCCATTTTCTATTGCACTACAGCCTCTCGTAATTCTTTGATGTGTTCTCGAGGGTTTTCATCCCCGGCCGGAATAATGTACAGGTGTGCTGACTTGTTTACCTGCGTCCAGCTCTAATTAAGTCCGAGTTACACGAACAAACAAGCTGCATTGACGTTCACATACACCACACTTAATTAGGGAAGCTGCCTCGGAGCCCGAGCGTTAAACTTGCCCGAAATGTTTCCAAACAGACAATGCTATTCGTACCTGTGTGGCTGGAAACCACAGCCCGGGCGATAGATTAGTGGCTCTTCCGTAAGGCACAGTTGGCAAGGCAATACGCTACTGAATGGAGCGTGTTGATTCTGCTGTAACCTGAGGTATTTATGGCTCGTGAAGATGTCAAGGTAATTTCTTAGAAATGAACTGTATTTGCTCTCTGTTTTCACAATTGTTTTTCTTTTATACTTTTGAAACGTTTGTGCATAGGATGCTCCTTTATTAGGAATAGTCTACAATTAGCAACTCTAGAGAAAAGGAGCTAGGCTTTTTCCGGGGAAAATGAACTAATTGGTAATTGAAGTAACAATGGGATTAATTAAAATAGTACAGAATTCTGGTATCTATTAAGAGTATCTAGCAATTAAGGAATCCATTACGTTTTGTTATTGCTTATTGCAGACACCTACTACAATACCTACAATAGACAATGAAAATAGAATTTTGTCCTACTTATCACGACTATCAACTTACATCCCATTTGATGGTACAATCGCTTGACCACAGAGAAACGATGTTTACTTTCGGTGATCGCTTGTGTTGAAATTGCCACACATATGACATCTAGATTCTAGTTCAAAAAATTTCGCACTGGAATCTACCATTCTAATCATTGAGAGAGAAAGAAGATTAGAGTAGGAAATAATACAATGCGGTACAAAAGAAGTAGAAGTACAGAGATAAAGAAGGTGTCTTAGAGAGGCGTAGTGTTAGGACTGGCTTCACCGGCCAGTTGGAGCTTTGTTCTGAGTCTACAGACATGTATGGACGGTGACGATTTTAACAACAAATTCTTCCGCCAGACCCAGAAAATTCCTGGAATCCTTTTACACTTCATGTAACGAAAGTGATTTTTACATGTCTATTTATTGAGGTGTACAAGCTCTTTACTTACTTTATTCTAGAATTTGTGTAAATACACAATCATTTAAAAATATAGGGGTTAACTGATGTCCTGTATACACCCTTTACTGTATATATGTCCGAGGTTTCACGTGACTCTTTCTCCTCAAACAGCTCTTCTCAAAGATGAGCAAAAGCTGGAGCCATAAAGTTGTAGATCGAGTCGAATAACTCAACAATTTCCTTTACATATACGGGCATAAGCTTCCAGGGATGTTAATTGGCTACCTGGCTTTTATGATTGACATTACTTCGACACTGAGGTGAACACTCGTCGCGCACTCGTATTGTGCTTCACATACTTGTCAAGCGTGAGAGTTTAGCAAGGGCCTCCTTGACACAGGTGCGCTCATCTGTGATACACATTTGTGCTTTATACTTCATGCAGGAAGTACTGGTCTTCAAAACAGTTCTACAGCGAGAAATGTATTCGGCATAAACAAAACAAACCTCAATCAATATATCACTTTAGCTCTGTTAATCGGCTTGAAAAAAGAAGAAAGTTTTCCTTTAAGTTTCTTTTCCTTCAAGTTGTGTTAAATTCAAAATAGAGACACCGCTCTCTGAACGGTTTAGAACTGTCAGCAATAAAAGATATCGATTTTCTTTTCTTCTAATCTTTTTCAACGAGCAATTTATTCTAAAATCTTTCCTATTTGCTTGGAAACTCACACCTCTGCTAATTTCAAAAGCTCTCGCGTTCACAAACGTGCAAAGCGAGGAATAAATTCCATTTTGAAAATATATGCCCACAAGCGCGTCCAGCGTTCACTCGACATGTTTGCGTGAGGCCTCGCGAGCTCTGGCGCCTGATGCACATTTGTGAACGTAGGCACTAGACCACTGCGTAGCCCCTTGTGACTGTATTTTAAAATCCCACCTGAGCCTCTGATGATTCATCTTTACTAGTAAACGCGCCCCGCCAAAAATGGCGGGACAAATGTTTAATTCTTGAGACGCCATCTTGTTTATGGTAAATCTGGCGTGAAATAATGTTAAGAAAAATAAAACTCGTGCACAGGTAAGAAACATATTATGATCGAAATTATGGATCTTACTTATTATGCTTCTGGGGTGATTTATAAATATCGATGCGAACATCATCCTTAGGCCTATATATGGTGACGCAAAAAAAAGGAAACCCAATGGACTGATGTTGATATTCATGATACAAATCCTAGATAAATGTTGCTTACTGTCATTTGGGTTTCCTTTTCTTTTAGTCACCCTGTATAGGCGAAACCAAAGAAGCAATGGAAGGTCCGAGTGAGTCAACACAAGGGCGTTTCCTACCGATCTGGACTGTTAATTACTGTTCCAATGAAATTCGGAATCATGCCCTGGAATTAGACCATCCAGTTGAGGATAGAAATTTTAAAATTTTTGATCATTGCCAGGACTCGAATTTACGGATGCTAGAATCCATTTATATTTTTAATAATAATCCAGATTTAAATTACTACTCAGGCTCTGATGATTTGTTTCTTTTGCGCGATGTGCCTTTTTTTTATCTTTTAATTCATCTCCAAGTTCTGTATCCAGAATACAAAGTTTTCATATTCATGTCCACCTGAAATTTGAATTTCAGATGTTTCGGCCTGAATATGATTTTTGAAAAAATTGAAAATTTGAAAAAAAAAAAGTTTTTTAACTGCTCACCTGTCATATTTTTCTTAATAAAACTTCCCTTCCCAAAAGGGAAATTACTCTCCGAAATAATGCTACTTTTAGTATCACTGATACGAACTGCCTTATCTGACAGTCTCGCTGTTATAGTTTAGAAATGCGGACCCGGGAAATTTTTCCTATTAGAATTCTGAAGAGCTTGACGAAGAGACGGACCTAGCAAGCAAACGATCAACATCTGTGTGTTAGTATAGAGTCGAATTTCCTCACAAATAACCAAAGCCAACGAAAGTTATTTATTCGCCTTAGTCCCAATGAACCGTGCTCACAATACTGTAAAAATAAACCCTGGTTCAAGTACTTAGAGATAAATTCTAAATTTCTGCCCAATGTTATTGCTGAAGAGTGTGCAGGGTTACAAGATAACAAGCAAGATAGTGAACAAAATGATCGAAGTTCCAATAATACACAAAATATAGAAGCCTAGAACTTTGTTTTACCTAACCTTTGTTTTACCTTTTACCTGTAAGACGCAAAGAGCATTTAGAAATACCTAAAAGCATAACTCTGTCATGAAGATGCAGGTATCCTAAAATACCTAGCAGGTACATATAACTGTATCATGAAGATGCAGGTATTCTAAAATACCTTACAGGTACATATAACTCTGTCATGAAGGTGCTAGTATCTTAAAATTTGACATTTGGATGCATTTTGCCTGATGATGATTTTTATAAAAATCGAAAGCTTGTCACGAAAAGAAAATATTTTTCGTGTGTTAGCTGGTCTTATTATTTTAGTAACTATAAATCAAACCTAGTTTGGCAACCTGCCTGGTACAGCACTAGCTCAACATTTTAACGTCTTGTCGTACCAGAATGTGGAAAAGTATTATTGTTTTAATGCATTTTACCAAATTAAAAATTCAGCACGTACTTCATACTTGTTGTAGCATATCCCAATGAATTTACAATATATTGATCATATCGTGATTAATGCTTGTCAAAACAGGGATTTTTCATTAATTCATTAATATACGCAAGTAATCGTTAGGAAGGCTGTACATATATTTCAAAAATTGACCCGACAAGATGGCATTTAAATTAGTCATATCAATGAATTTCAAAATTTTCTTCAATGCAATACCAGTAATAGAATTATAAATGAAATACAAGAACCGTTGAAATGACGACACGTGACTAAAGGGAATAGCCTTGAAACAGAATATCTTGGCCATTCTGGCACGGGAATCCACAACTGAGGGGTTATGTAAACACAGTGTGCACCGAAATTGTAAAAATGCAATCTTGCTTCAACGCAGGGAACTGAAACCATCAATTGTAGATAAGATTCATGTGCTGATGTTCCTAATGTTTATCTTTAAATTCAAGCACAACTCATGCTTTTACTATGATAATAATTCAGCGAGGATCAGGGCTGTTCAGTGCCGTCAGCAACCAACACGGACATGACCTTCCACATCACCCCATACCAGGGAGTCATTATTACAGGTGAGGCCGTGCAGCTCGTATCACCTCATGACTACATTCTTCATCCTCAGCAATCCTTTAATTTTATAGTGACCTCTGACAGAGGCTGCTCGATTCCACAGTTCCTCTCAGAGAGAGGATTGCGATGATGTTTCGAAGAGAGTTTAGGACGACGTACGGCTTAATTCTTATCAGACACAGAGCTTGTACGACCGACCGTATATTTCCTATTTTGAAACAGAATTTTCTCGTTAAATTCTTTCTCTCAATTTACAACTGCTGGAATGCCTTCCCTGCTGTCTTCATCTTTGAACAAGAGGTTGGAAATGCCAATCTAACTGCTAAGTTTTTCTCGAAGTCCAATAAACGTCAGACGGTTAAAAGTCATCTCTGAGTAATTGGATATCAGAGTATTTAGCTTTCCGATGAAACCAAGGGTTTTCTAACTTATTGATTTGTAAAAATTTCAAAAGAATTTCAGACACCAGCCATCTTTCTTTTGATGAAAAAAAGAAAATAACATCATTCTCTTTTACCGCCTCGACTGCAATAAATTCGCTGAATATACTTGAATCATTCATCGATTGTAATTACTATGATCCAAAGAGATTGTATAACATGAATGTTAGCTGTTATATGCGTATAACTCGCAATTTTGCCATCGAGAACCTGTAACGTTCTATCAATTGCACGCGTGAAATGTTGATTTCGTTGCAGCAAAATTATGTAAAATTAGCAAAGGTTCTCGATGTTGCGAACTTTGCTGGTTGGCCGTGCCGACGGGAGTATTTATTCAAGAGCCCAAGTTTCTCAATCGAGTTATACTGAAAAATTCTGTATTGCTTGCGACTGGAACTCATGTTTTACAGCAGTCAGAGCAATACTCTTAATTATTGGCTTGAACTATTATCATGAACAAAATTTTCTCAAATATCGAAGGATTTGAACTCTACGTTCACATGACCGTCCCACTTGATTCCACGACGTCTTTTCAACTCCGATGATGATTATTTAAAGAGTTAAGTGGGACCACTTATCGAGGCGTCTTGTGCACACGCCATTGCTCATAAAAGCATAACGACTCACGCTCTCCTGATCTGCCAAGTCGCTCTTTATTTTCTCGCCAGAGAGGCCCCGAATCCCGCTGCCCTGGACGCGTATTAAAGGAATTAAAGAGTAGTGTACAAGCGCTCATATACTCAGAAGCAAAGTTAATTAGCAAACTCGTGCAGGGCGGCGGGATGTTGCTCTGGCTCAAGACGAGGTCATTAGTTAATTTAATGAAAGCTTACGCGAACAGTTTTCCGCTGCCTTGATAGCGTTTTGAAGGTGATTGTTTAAAGATAATTTTGCGTATAGGGAGAAGAATTTTGCAAGGTACTCTGGAAAGAATTACGCCCGAAATTTAACTAAATTTGAACCCTAAGGCAAGTATAGTATAATTTAATAACATAGCACTTTATTGGCTTTTAGTAGAAGTAGAGAAGGGGGGTACAAATCACAGTCTTTTTCGCTAATAGCACAGCAAAGAAGCATGCGAAAAATGTGCTGGAGCACTTTGAAAATATATTCTATTTACATACGACATCTCTCGTGCACATTATTACGTAGAAAAGATTGCACCACCCGGAGGTCGCGTTCGATGAACACTTCGGTTCGTAAAGTTTTGGTCAGTACAACTGGCCCATTCATAAATCCTACACTAAAATTACATTGATATAAAAAATAAATAATACGATGAAACTGAAAATTATACTGCCATATTGTATTTAAAAATCACAAGAAACGTTATCAGCCGTTTTATCAATCTTTCCACTATGATCTTCGCCGAAATTAGAACCTTGGCAAAAATAAAATATGTTAGTTAAACTTCGCTGCTTCGAATACTGTGAATATTCATTTCGTACAGGATGCACAGCAAAGGGTGCGGATTTGAATGTGTCAAAATGTCATCACGATGAGAGCCCATGGCGCAGTTGCGTGCTGCGTCATCATGCGTCCCTCATTCGTGTGTTTCAAAAACCTGAGGCCATTATTCGGACTTGAAATAAATAGCAAATACGAAAAAAACACGCCCCTAAATTTCAAATTTGAGTCACTCAACTCAAATTTTGTGTTCCTTATGAATGACCTCCACCCATAATACTGTGACTTCATGAGCTCTTCAATAATGCTAATCTTTGAATTATTTATTCATCGAAGAAATCTTGGAGTGACCGAATTCCTAACTCATCTTTGAAATACTGCAAGTCAAGTTCATTTCCTCCGTGGATTTGCGGCATGCCATTCCCCTTCTGTGCATCCAGCGTATCGTGATATCATTAATTACTAAAACATCTGTGTGGTACACGAGAGTTGTTTCCCCAAACTTCCAAGATGCTCGTGTGAGTTCATCACAGGTTCAGTGTATAATAGGCCCCGTGCGGTCGCTGCATGGAGTCTCATAGAGCGACACCGCAGGGACGTCACAATGTTCTATTTAAGAGCCCCAACCAGCCGTGTTCTCGCGGCGCAAACTTCTAATTTAACTTGGGAATATGTGAAATGTGAGCCTCGTAGGCCGCACGCTTGCGTGCTTCATGTGACGCTGCCCTTCTCATTAACGAAGAGTGCGGCTCTGAACACTAAGCTTCAGATGCTCCAGTAATTGTCTATGTTTCCGTACAAGGGATGTTTTCAGACGCTAAGTTTGAATTGAGGTTGGTGAAGTCATTTGACGAAGCTGAAAAAATTCAACAAGATATCTGCAAGATTTAAGCGAATGCGAGAATTTGAGACAGAACAATGGGTGAATTTTTCTTGCGAGATCTACACCACGGGACCTCTGTTTTTTGGGTCATTTTATTTTGTGATACAAAGTTTGTTCGAACCCGAATGTAGGACCGATGGATTCAAGCGAAACGCTACATGACTGTGCAAGATAAGACAATATTTCGAGGAAAACGTGACGTCAAAAAAACGGATCTTACGCGAACTGAGACCGAGGCCTGACTGCATTTTTCAGAATCGATAAAATCACGAGAATTATAAAACAATTTCATCGCTTCTTCAACTGTTTTTTCCAGAAACAAAAGAACATGAACCTCCCAGTTATCGAGATATCACGGTCTCAATAAAACGAAATCCATAAAAATTTCTAGCTGAATTTGTTTGCTGAAGGCTTTTCCACGAGGCTATTATCTGTCGTAAAGAAAGACTAATAGCTAATGAAGAAAATCTCTCGTAACAGATAAGCTTGAAAATGAAGTCCCTCCCGCAGGATGCTATCGATCGTCGGTAGTCACGCGACGTTCCTTGTTAGTCCGACGATTTCTTTTTATTTCTCATCAATTAAGCTCTTAGCCCCAACGATCAGCGCGCCGTTCCGTGGATGGTGAGGTACTTTAATAATCTCCGATGAAATGTTATGAAATGGAATTTTAAGTCTCTGTCAACAATGATGGCAGACGATAAGCGCAAATGGGATTGAGCATAAAGGTTATTAAATCCTTCATTAAATAATAAAATATCAAATAGGACATCCCTAACGCGATGAGTAACGTCCATCGGGATATCCCCACCCCAATAAAAGTTCAATTAACATATCCCTAGCACAAGAAATTAAATTAAGCGATCACTAACATGATGAAGGATCAATATATTTCAATGCAATTTGATCCTATCCGTTTTATCAACGAGGTATACGCATGGGCTGTTACCCAAACAAGGAATTGTTTTGTCGGTATTTTGATTAATCTTGAATGCTGAAAACTTTCGAACAACGTTCAGGGGAAGTTTTTAGTGCGATCATTCCCTACCTCTAACGAAATTTCCTTATGTATTCAAGAAATTCGATTCTTCCAGAATTCAAGGATTTCATTTGTTATAATTGCAAACACACAAGTATCATAACGATCAGAGAGTCTCGCACACCTAAAACAAATACAAGTCGTTAAACATACATAATTTGAAGCGAACTAAATAATAATACTCTGTCTCTGTGCTGCAATACTTTACAATGAACGCGAGTACTGAAGCCACTCTGGCATGTTCAGCCGTGCAGTAATTTCTCGTAACGAGATCAAACCCAGAAAAACCATAACAAAAAGAATAGAAACGCGTAACAAGTGAATTAGTTTAAGCATAACCAGCAGCTAATGAAGCTCTGGGTATGCTGACAACGTTAACATGGCGCCAGCTTCAGCTCAAATGATGGGCCCAGAACCACTTGTTAGGCTCAGGGAAGTGGGAAATGCTTTCTGACTAACGTACTCGAGCTAACTCGATCTAGAGGCTTCAATCAGCTATCTAACTGGGGCACTATGTGAGTGGAGAACGTTTTCCGGAATGCTATTATGAACTTGATCTTAAGTCTTGCATGATGAAATTTTAGCTGTGATGAAGTTAATTTGAAATATTGCCACTTACTAATTTAGTTAAGAAGACAGGTTGCGATCGTAATAGGTGTGTGCGAATCAACAATAAATAGTAATTTAGGAAGAACTGAATTACTCTTTCACTCATGCTTGATAAACCCAGTTTTTTCATTCGAAATTATACAAGATCGGAAGTGGTTGAACCACTTCATCACGCGCATCAGTGCGGCTTTTACGAATGTCGCAATGCCATTTATACAAAGTTGTTTTGGGCAGAATTAGTGTTTGAGTAGAATCTCCCTGAAGACCATTGTACGCTCAAACTTGCTCATTGGAGTATTAATGTTTGATCAGAATGTCGTGCGCAGTATTTTATTATTAGCGTAAGCAAACCGTCGTAGCATCACTGTGTGCACATAAAAATCATACGCACACAAACATTGTTCAGCAGCCGAGTGTGGTGCAGAACCGTCTCCGTTGAACGATTGAAATTCATGCTCAAACCAACACATCCTTCGCTGATGTCGCTAAATGGTTAACCTACAGAAGCTACCACAGCTGAAAAAATTGTCTCCAATATACAAATTCTCGAGCGGATGCGTACAGAAATGGAAAATATATAGAATATATATAAGGCTCGAAATTGGGTTATCAATTTTGCTATCATCCGAAACGATCACTGACTCTGTCTCATCACAACGTCTCCGTCTGCATTTTCCAGGAGCCAATGAGAAGTCATTTGGATACGCATTGAGGCGGCTCAGCCCCGATGTGTAATTTTTATGCAAATTAAATTCTCATTTTTTCTCTACTCAATTCCCTGGAGCTGCGCTCACCAATCCTGTGCGTAGACAATAAAAAAGCGACAAATACGAAATGGCGTCTCAATATATAGCGAGTATGGCCGCGCTCTTGAGACGCGCTTGAATACGCGTCATTTGACGGTGCTCACTACGGTCCAGCACGACTGACGAATTTGATAATTACTCAGCATGAATAAGATCAGATTATCAGCAGTCAATATATTAGCATTTGCTTCTCAAAATTTGCCTAGCTTCACAACATGAAGGCAGATTTTGGAAAAAAGTTGCTTCAATTACCCGATTGCAGACACTACGTTACACCGAGTGCAAAGGCAGCTATATGGACACTGGAAAAGAAACAAACGGAATAATTTGGGCACGTGTGTGTTCGGAGCACGCGGCTGCAGCTGGGGACACCTGCACGAGATAATAGGTGGTCCAGCACCTGCGTCAACACTTCTGCTACGCCAGGACTGCAGCGCCTCGTTATCATAAGTACTCCTCATCTCGTGTGAGACAATGCAGCACACCACGTACACCTGCGTACACGCCACGGCTGAAGTCGATATCTTACACCTGAAAGGCATTCAAACTAGTCTTCTTCAATGGGTTATTTTATTTTCTCTAGCTTTTTCTTTGTGTTTGACGCAGCTTTGTCCTCAATTGAAAGTCGGCATTAATTGATGACCAGTTTCTCTAACATTTATGACATTTTTTCACTTGTCTTCCTCATATATTGCAATTCTGTAATCTTTCGTAACCTGGAATTTTTGCAAGCATGACGTCTGCACTCACTAATTTTAGAACAGTCTTGTTTGCAACCCGTTATCGAACGTCACCAACTACCGGTCGTCTTCATCATCCATCTGTTCATAAATTTCCCCTTCGAAATCGTAAATTTCCGCACGTTAGCTAAGCATCAGAACAAGTGACAATCTACAAACACCGAGTTTTTGCCCGAATTTACAGACTTTTGCTCCACTGTGAGCTCATATTGATGCGGGTCTGCCAGGACTGAGCAGTGTAGCCGATGCCGCCAATCAGGGTCCAGAGATCGCCTGCCTCCAACTAACAACCCTGAAATCTGACCAAATAGAAAAAATGCAATGCTATAGCAATGAAAAAGTTACCAACTTTTCATTGTATTCTTTTTTCTGTACAAAATATCATAACTTTTATAAAATAATACTAGGATAATGTAAAAAAAATTATGAATAAAGTAAACATAAGAATGTCGCGCTACTTTTTTAGCGTGTTTTTAAGGCGATCCGGTTTCCCATTCAATGATATGCAGCGTGGATTTACCGGAAAAAACAGTGTAACCAGATAAAATCCTGTTACTGAAGATAGCAGGAATGTCACTCTCTAATATCAGCGGTATCATTCCTGAACTTTAAAATTACTAAAACATTTATTATTTGGTAAGTTTTCCTTAAAATATATTAAAATACGGTAGATATTCAACCACGAATATTTTATTAATTCAGCGAGACGAGGTCCATGAAGTTTCAAGTACGTCGATCATTTAAATACCGAGTAGCTTCCCAGTCAACTAAAATTGCATATTTTTGTTATTATACCTGCCTCGCGAATAGGCCTTTCCTAAGAAGTCACCTCGTAGCTTCAAGTCGCTCAGGAGACGGCGGGAGCCACAACACAGCATGCGGGGCTTTAAGAAGTCAGCTGGTCTGAGTGCTGTGATTTACTTACCCTGCACGAGTATCTTAGCTACGAGGTACCGTCTTTAGATTACAGTCTGCTAAGCAATGTAATCCTCTTGGTTTACTGCGGATTCCATTAGTGCGGTGTCGCTCGGTGAGGCGAACTGGAATAATATGAAGTCAAGCTATTGGATTCAATGGATTTGAGCAATTTTAAGGATTTAATATACGTAATTCCCTGAAATTTTGGTTCATTTCAACAGTTTCTCTAGCTTAAATCTACGCTAAATTTCCGCAGTATTATCTTTTCATACTACATAAATCCCTACCTAATAAGTATTATTAAGACTAATTTTATTTAGTTAAATCGCTTCCATTGGTGGAGTGGTTTCAGAATAAACAGTATATATAACAGTACATGGACCACTGCATAGAACGGTACATGGAACAGTGTATAGAACGGTGCATGGAACAGTGTACAGAACGGTGCATGGACCACTGTATGTATAGAACGGTACATGGACCACTGTATAGAACGGTGCATGGAACAGTGTATAGAGCGGTGCATGGAACAGTGTATAGAAGGGTGCATGGACCACTGTATAGAACAATTAAAATCTACCGACGTGCTTCACACACACTCTATCAAGTCTCCTCGCCATCAAGTCCCCTGCCCCAGCAGCCATAGAAGACACCATATGACTGTGCCCGATGCTATCGGGGCGCCATTAACCTCGCCGGACACGTCCTTGATATATTGGAGCTTTAGAGAGCTTCCCTTGATTATCAGAGCCAGTGTCACTCCCGATGAGAGCGATTACCGTGCGCGATGCCATACAATGTATTTTAAAAAATGTAGCCCAAGGTTGGTTCTCTTCTCCAAGGTTCCAGGCTTAGTGTTCATGAATCATATGTTGTTTAGGTATAAAATATTGGGGATTTTCCGAAGCAATGTTTGAAGAAGAAAGCATTTCGATAGAAGGAAGAATTTTGTTTAACAGAAGTGTGTTTTGCAGCGTATTTTGGACGCAGTTCTTTTCAAAATCTACGTTTGTAGCAGTAACAAATTTCGACTCTCTTTAATCGTCTTTAAGGCGATTTTTGTTTCTAATCTCGCCTCTGGGATTTATCCTAATGAAATCCTTGGTGTGTTAACATATTTATTTCGTGCCTGCTTTTGAATGAATTATATGTGAGTAAATTCCACATGAATGAAATTACATCAGTTTCTTTGCGTCCCACATTTTAATGGTTACGAAAGAAAGCAGGCACATGCAGTTCATCACCTAAGAATTTTCCCGTGCTGACGCCAGCAGCCCGTATACAGGCTACCCAGTTTTATTGCATCTCTGGAGTCAAGGCTGCGTAAAATTTGCGCCACCATTTTTTGAGCCACGGCGTTCCAAGAAACTATCGTTGCGACCAAGTTTCTTCAGCATCAAAGCTACCGGAAAGCACACTGTGTAGCATGCAGCAAATTCAAGAATTCTAGAGCTCATTTGGCAGAACACACGTGAATATTCAGGCAAGGAGAAATGACGACCATCAGCTCAGTTATGTCTTGTTCACAGTCTTCATTGGCTCCCTGTGGGACCGTTCGTGATGACCAACAATAGCTAGCCTGAAAGTTTAAAATCTTGCTCTGAACGTACTACTCCGCCATTGAGGAGGTGCTCCAGCGACCTCGACAGGCCTGTAGCAATAACAAGTAATTTTGAATACTCGAGTAAATCGTCTCAGGAGCACAGCAAAGCCTTCGTTCGACCCTTCCGCAATGATTGTAGACATTAGCTCACCAAGGTATGTATAATTTGGAGCTAAATCCGATAAAGGCATTAGGAACTAAAGGGAGACAATTTGAAGGTGGTCGTATGCAATGTTCCTCAGGTGAAAACCTGTCTCGTTCCAGGCGGCCGCTTCTTAGTTTTGTTAACAGTGAAGCTGCTGCTGGTAATGGTGAAACTATTGTGCGTAATGGCGTTTGAAAGGACCATTGGCTTTTAAGGAATACCGTGGAATGGGTGTGATGTCATTTGAAAACGGCGAGGGAAACGAGTGAATGGACCGGCAATGTTAGGCCTCAGTTCCATGACATGTAATGAGTGAGGTACAATTCATTCTATGACATGTAATGAGTGAGGTACAATTCATTCTATGACATGTTATGAGTGAGGTTCAATTCATTCTATGACATGATATGAGTGAGGTACAATTCATTCTATGACATGTTATGAGTGAGGTACAATTCATTCTATGATATGTTATGGGTGAGGCACAATTCATTTTTCGCTGAAGTGAAATGTTAAAGCACATGTAGCTCTGAAATAAGGGTTGAATTCAGATGTACATCATTATAAAATAGTCTAATTTCCTCATTATTTTCTTGAGTTTTCGTTCTATGGACTTGTACTCGTAATTAGAAAGAAAAAAGAAATGGAAGAAAGAAAATTGTTAATTCTGAATTCGGCCACATACAAAATATATACCTTTCAGTTTTTCAAATAGTAAAATTACAGCCTTAAAATTAAAACATGCAAGTCTCGATGGAATTTCTAATTGGGATTTGCACAACTGCAATCTGAATATTACGTGTGGAATTCGCGTTAAAACTTCGGATCGTGATTCTAAATTCGCTCCAAAGCATGAGAAGTGAAGCGTGATAATATCTCTTAATACAGTAATTATAGTACAAATATGGCATATGGTAACCTAGATTCTTTTATACATACGATAAACTACAAAATTACAACATATTTCGAATCTATTTTGAATTCTAAAAAACGAAAAGATAAAACATTGATAATTGTTGATTCCGAAAATCAGTCACATTCAGGTGTGGATCACATTTTTTCTCCATCATTACAGAAGAGAAAGAAAAAATCCTTTATTCCAAAATAAATCACACACAAAGCATACAATCTTCGGGTTTCCATTTAGTAAAATTACAGCCTTAAAAAGGTCTTATTAGACGAGAAAGATGCTTGGTGGCGAAAAACTATGCGTCTGTCTTATTAATAATAAAACAAATAGCTTTGAGAAAGCTAATTTAGACCAACAATTCCTTGGCAATTGATACCAGCACGCAGTTGACACAGCAGGTCCAGTTCACCGCTGCTCAGCAACGTTTCTCAACAAAGCTCACGAATTAGCGGCAGCAAACGCTTGTGGAAGCGTAAGAAGCAGCAGCAGCAGCTTGTACGTATCTTTCACTTCCCGACAATTGAGTTGTCGTGCGGGTACGTCGATAAATAAGAACAGAAGGGAGCGACTGACCGTTAAGACGAGGGCTCCTACATCAACACTGCGGCCCCGATGTAATGACTTGCCCCGCTGTGCCTACAAATTGTGCGACCGTTAACCGTATTTGGGCATGTCTGTAAGCCTCGTCATATTCGTAGTGAAGTGGACACGTCATTTACACTTGAGGTGAGCCGAGGCTTGAGGAGAACTGGATGTGAGCGGAGATTAGTGGAGAAGGGTATCCCAGACCATCAACAAACGCATAGACGGGTAGAGAAAGGAAACCTAAGTAATCAATGCGCACAAGAGAGATGAGTATCTTAGAAACTCGGTGTAGAGACAAGTGGAAACTTGTATCTTCGATACGTAATGCGTGGTGACGGATGGAGATCGGTATTTTAGATACTCCATATGCTGGAAGACGAGCGCACGCGAATATTTTAGATATACAACAGGTGATGACGGACGGAGATGGGCATCTTAAGCAGCGTCTACGCTATCAAACTCTTCGTCGATCCCGAACATGCTAAAACGCGAACAAAACTCAAACTCTTCTGAATCGTGTCCAGACTGTGCTTTTGGCCGTATGAAGCTGTGCGAGCGCAGAATGTAAACAAACGATACTGCTCCTTGAATACGTGTATAAAATTGTTGTATGCGAGTGTTTTAATTTTGTTTCTTGTCAGTTGTTAATCATGTAGGTGTTATTTTGTTATAAGTAAAGACGTTTTTACTCGTGTTTGAAAAATCTGAAGCTGTCGATCTTCTAATTTTATGCCGTCGAGTTGCCTGCAACTATTCATGCAGCAACCAACTACTATTTATGTTGAATTAAGTAATCCTTAATTTAAATAGGCTCATATGACAATAGTAAGCTATTATCAAATGAATAAATTAGGAAAATAATCGTTTCCCATAAAATCAAACATTCTTTAGCATAATAAATACATAAACAAGCGACTGTTCGTTGTTTCTGCGAAAGTTTGTGCTCAGAGTTTTTCAACATGTTGGAAAACACAAACACACCGAAATGTGCCAGCGCACAAGGTGTGTTCGTGTTCGCGGAGAGTTGAGAAACGCGAAATTCGCTCCAAAGATTGATAATGTGGACGGGCCTTTAGACACTCAATACACACAGAGACGGGTGCCGTAGATAAGGGAAAGACAGGGACTAATATGGTACACATGTGACCTTGTGACGCAGTGAATGAATGAAGAATGTGGGCAACAAAATGAGGCGTGCGAGAGTTGGGCTAAAAAACCTCTCCTATTCTCACTATGCGCATTTATTCTACAGCAGTTACAAGATGGTTTCAATCGTCTCCTGCAACTGAAGATATTGTTTTTTAGCAGTAGTGTAGTCTTAACTCCGGATAGTGAAGTAATTCCTTCTATTTCTTAAGACGCAAACACGATTATTTAAGTTCGTTGTTAGCTTCACCTTTTATTCATAAAACAATCTGCATGGCCCAGCTGAAATCAATGTGATGAAATGCCCCGCTTCATGTTATGAATTATTTTAATGTGAACTATAAGAAATTTTCACAAATTGCCCCTGAAAATGGCTCAAATTTTTAATAAAATATCTTCTTGCAATATGCAATCAAATATCTTCTGGAAACTTCCTCTCTAAAGATGTGCAATGTCTCAAGATCATCCTGATCATTTCTGCAGTTTCGTTCGAGTCACGAATACCTTAGTCGATGTTTGCAAACTAAATTTTTACAACCGAGCACTTTTCCAAGTACAATTCAATCGGGTCAGTTCTTCTGCATCTACGTCAAAATTATTTTAAACTCTCGCGCTCAAATCGGCTCCTAGTGAACACAGCACATATGAAGAAGCATTATGATTATTTCTCAATTAATTTACTTAAAGCAATCCTTTACCGTTGCTTGGTGAATACAGAGCTCTTCATTACTTACGTAAGCTAGATCCCTATGCAGGTCCCATGTTATTCCTATGAGGGTCACTGCCATGAACGAAGGACATTAGAAATAATAGTTTAGTCTTGAATTCTTATTGTTTGTTCAGAACTAGGGAAAATATGCACACAAGTGCATAAAATATGGCCAACTGTTTACGCAATAGATCGCTCATTTAATAATAAATTAGTCACTATAGGGTGAATTCAGGCAGTCTTTTGTCGATTGGAGAGTTGTATCAAGAGCTACAAGTAAGTTAAGATACTCGTACATTGGTTCTCACTTGGGCTTTATCAAATTTAATGGGGCATAAAATTAAAGGATGGGCGTACTGTACAATTTTCAAACGTGAGGCCCAACAAATAGGAAAAAACGTTTTTGCTTTGAGGTTTCTTTCACTGATGAGAATGTCATCTGAGAAAGCTTAGCATAACCTATACTAATATTGTTTGTAATTTCTGAAGCAACTATTACAAAAACCGTTGACGGCTCAAGTAAGGATTGGTAAAATAAATAAATCCAAAACTGAACTCAAGCTTAAATAATTTCTTCGAAAAATATTAAATTCGTAGCCAATGGTCCAGGTGCCCTTACCTGCTGCCCACGGCAACACAGTACACAGCGCTGCGATGTGGGGCCTGGTCACCAGCAGGTGCTAAGAGTGTTCATTGTTGAGAGTGGGGAAGCTCCTGACATGCTGATGCCCACCTATGGCGTATATAAATAATACGTGTTGTTTTTGCGAGCAATCTTATATTGCGAGGCTCTCCAAATGTTCGCACAATGCGCTCAGCGTCAGGAAGTCTCCTTCTGAAAAAGACAAAATCTCGTAAAAGTGTTTGTTTTGTATTTTCTAAAACTGAAGATAGATTTTTTAAGATCCGCAGCGTTTTTATTTTACAGACTCTCATGTTTGTGATCTCTTTGGCCCTTCTTTTTAACCCAAAAATTATATTCCCTATAATTCTCACCATCTCCCATTTGATCTACCATTGGCACCCCTTCTTATCCAGGGCTTAACTAGAGTGTTTAGCGACTCCGCACAGCCCTCTGATATGAACCTGAGACCCTCTTTGAAAATACAGTCATCACATCACCCTCAAGAAAACCATCACTCGTTGACGAAATTTGATCTGCCTGTCACGAGGTGAAATTCTTTGGACCATAAGCAAGTTGTTATCTGCAGAACCAGCCTGTTCCTAGTTCGGTAAAATAATTCACTTTACTTTGAAGTTTTTTCCCTTTATCAGATGATTTTTTCGCTACTTCTCTGTGAGTAGTTGAGTTCAATGACGTTCGTATGAGTATTGTAGCGAAGGTTTTCGTAGAGCGCCAGGGCTCCATGATGTAGTGGTTAGCGTGATGGCCTCGCAGCCGAGAGGACCAGGGTTCGATCCTCGGCTCAGGCAAGCATTTCACGTGACCGCGGAGTACTTCCTTCAGGAAAGGAAGTTTAAACCACACATTCCTCACATCCCGCACCACGCCAGTAGTTGTAAGGCATTGAAAACCCAAAGGTAAAACGTGTCGGAAATAATAAAGGCTCTTTTAAAGGTTCATCATGGTGGAGGGTGAAACGTTCAATTCACATGCTAAAGGCCGCGTTCCGATGCCAGAATCCTCCAGCACTTCTTTCTGTAGAATTGTTTATGAATTTTCTGCTGTACGAACACAATCAGAACGTCTTTGATGCTTCTTCCTACTAGCAACAGCTTCGCAGTTTCCATTGCAATTTTTAAGTTCACGGCTAATTTTCTACAGTGTTCAATGATCAATGAGCACCATCCAAATTTCATCATTTTTAAGACCGATGCAAATCTCCATGATGTAGGTTATTTCTTTCCAATTTTCTTACGGTTTCCAATCGTCCACACTCGCTGCCATCAAGTCCATGAATGAACTAGGAATAAACTTCTAAATGACGCGTCTGGAAAATAAGGAATGGAAGTACTGTCAAATTCAATCCTAGCGTCTTGCACCTTCTAGAATAAAGATGAAATGCCTATATGCTCATATTATAAGGTGCATGTCTACTTGGATGTAAAGTATATTCATGTAAATATATGTATAAGACATAAGATGGATTTCTGCATAGACATACGACTTTTCATCATGGCTGGTGGAGCTCGAGGTCGTTTGGGCGGCCCACAAGCTCGCCTTATGGTCGTCCTTCACGGGAGCTTCTGTGTACACCTGAGTCCAGTGTAGACTTGTCCCAGTGGAGACTTGTCCCAGTGGAACCTTTAAGAACCTTTTTTTAAGAACCTTTATTAATTCCAACACGTTTTACCGTTGGGTTTTTA
>VOMN01015088.1:0-27202 GCA_014899125.1 Orchestia grillus | reverse complement strand
AGAGAAATTATTTTACTTTCACTCACGGACGAATGTCATTATTTTCACCAAAGATCCCGAGAAGATACGAATTGGCTGTGTTGATATGGGCCCTGACCAAGTCTTCTCACTTTAGTTTGTCTGATTATCAAAAGTGCTCATCTGACCCTGGCGAAATTGCCTCTCTCCCTAGACCGTAAGAGGGCGCTATCGGCCCCATCTTGATAGGCTCCACAGCCCTGAGTTAGGCCGGGTCATCATGCTTCAGTAGGCCCTGGTTCAGGCTTCACCTCCTCGTCATGCTGCGGTTTCTCTCTCAGCTTCAAACTCGTGTTGTGTTTCTGCCGTGCTTTGAGTGCCAGCTCTGTGTTATGCGAGTACTTAAGTTAAGAGCCGCGCTTCTGCTACGTATCACATCTCTGCATCGCGGCGTACTTTATTTACTTATATTTCATCGTTCCAATGGGTGAAATACCGATAGTTTTTTATCGTTAAGTTAAGATTGCGTTTTTCAAATAACCAATGCCTTCCACTGAGTGTTTTTTTCAGGATGGTTTCCAAAGTCAATAGCATTTAGCAGTCAATACAAACCATCGCATACAGTCGTGACTTGAAAGCTGGTCCTTGTTGCCGTTTGAGCTTTGCATGAGTTTACTTTCAAACTTTATTTCACTTTAATTGCGAGCAAGCTTGAAGTGCACTTATATTTTTTGTTGAGTATATAAAGATTTGAACAAAGCATCTAGGCAAATCCAAGAAAACATTTAATGGCTTTAAATTTTCGTGGGAGGCGGTCACTCTCGCACAATGATGGGTGACTTCCTCATGTTGCTTAGGATTCGCAATTTTCACCCCTCCTTCACACTCGTAATAGAAGAATACATGCGAGGTGTTCTTGAATCCTTGACCATTTCCTAGAAATATTAATTCGTGAGAAGTGATATCAGAACAAGCTCATTTCTAAACTGTCTAAGCTTTCATATACGTATTGAAACATGCCAGAATCACTTTTATATCTGAAACATTTCTGTGCGTCGCTAGAGTTACGCTACAGTAACAGGAAATTTGTACAGAAAAAATATAAAGCTTCAATTCAGTCCGCGGTGACTGTAGCAGCTCTTGGTATGGTATCGCCCAGGAAAAATCACAAGCTGAAAAATGAAGTAGACAAAAGCTTCAATTGAGTTTTCAGTTTTATTTTCAATTATACACAACACTAGTCCGACAGAATTGCTTTATTGCAGTACAGGAATACCGTTGAGCTCAGTGGCACGACAGAATTGCTATTACGGTCAAAGATTACAAAAAAACGAAGGTTTCTTTAAAATGTAACGATTCCATGTAAACCACATTCCATGAGGTATAAACAATTTCGCTCAAAGCTCTAACTTATGTAAATCGAACTAAATATATTGGGTGATTTTAAAGTATGTGGCATGCAAGAATATTTATTAAATTCTGTATTATTGAATGAATTTAAAACAACAAAGTATTTGACAAAATCTTGAAAAGTACTGATCTTATTCTGATTACTTTTTGTATATAATATTCTTCATGCTTCATGTGCCTCTCCCGGAGTGCAGACAAAAATCGGCACGATTACGCAGGCTTTTCATAGCACTGCGATGCCTTTCTGGAGGCTTTTTCTTCGTGAAACTGCTGCAATAAAAAAAATTCTCAACACATCCGGCAATAATTTTCTTCGATGGAGAGGTAAACATTTGATATTTTACCAAGACATTTCGCTGCGTTTTCATTATGCTTCTTTCTTTGTTGAAATGAGGCAGTTGTTCCGAAGATGAGTTATTCATTTGCCCAGCTTGTCAGTTGTTGGGGCCACGTTAAAATTACGTGCACTTTTCATTGAACGGGGCTTTTATGCCAGACTGTGTATCTAGGTTACAAATATTTCCAATAAAATTAATATTTCTCAGAATTTCATATGCACTTTATTTTTTAAAATCCATTGAAAACTATCAAACTTATTAAATATTCTTTTGGTTCCCATATTTAAAAATCACCCTACACCAGCTACGTTCTGAACTACAGAAGTTTTCACAAGATTAAGGAAATTACCAGAAAACAAATATTTTAAATGATCATAACAAATATCACGGGATGAGAAACAAATACTCATGATGCAGTAACAAATCAAACGCAAATAATAACTAGTTAGTAAGGTCAAGTAGAACCTTTTAGCTCACAAAATTGTTTTTATATGAGCGTTGTGAAACAAAGAGTGAACTTGTCTGGGACATTGTGGGCACAACGACATTGAAACTCTAAGCAGTATCAATATTAAACTGTGAGTATTTAATTTCCTTGAATAGGAAAAGGACATCCCAGCTATCACTCAAAAATATTCATCTTTCCTGATATTATTTGT
This sequence comes from Orchestia grillus, assembly GCA_014899125.1. NCBI lineage: Eukaryota > Metazoa > Arthropoda > Malacostraca > Amphipoda > Talitridae > Orchestia > Orchestia grillus. The sequence goes on along the minus strand of VOMN01015088.1, from coordinate 24,837 downwards.
ACGTATTCATATACTACAGATCTGACACTTCAGATTTCTGCACAGAAAAATTTTGCGATTGTTCAGATGTTCCAGACCTGAAGCTTTAAATTTATGTACATGAAATTTTTCGAACATGTCCAGATGCTCGAAATCTAAAGAAGAGGTGCTGCCCTCATTGAACCAGGGCCTCACATGGGGAGCTTCTGATTATACACGGCTGTCGTGCGGAGCCTGGTCGACGGTCGAGTACCGTCACAGCAGAGCTCCCTGGCCTGGAGACAAGGCGTGCCGCTCACAACTGGGAAGCAAGGATTCAATTTTCGGCTGAGTAAACGGACTTTCACAGAACTACGGAGTGCTTCCGAAGGAAAAGGAAGCTCATACCTCACCTTCCTCGTATCACTCACACGTCAGTAGTTTTAAGGCATTGAATGCTCAATGGTATTTTGTACGTCAACTGTGTTGGTATTTATAAAGTTCCATTAGGTTAGCAAATCATTCCAAGGGTGGGTAACTCGATTTATATATTAATATATACGTGAAAAATTTATGCGGTGGAAAAACTTTCTATTTATAAGCTGAAAAGTTTTCTCCGCAGTTATATTTCTAAAGACGTTATGATTAAGAGTTTGTATGTACTATTAAGACAAAGTGAATTTTACAGGAAAGACTTGTGTGCAAAGTTCAGTGCTGCAGATAACTTCAAGAAAATATAAGATGTTATCGAGATTTACTAAACTGTTCATCTTCAAGAGTCACAGTTTGTTCTGAATTCATTTACTTTTTCAATTAGCCAGTCATGGAACTAATCAGTTATTCGTACCTACAGTCTCGTATAAGTTTATAAACTATAATACAGGCATCCCCGCCAGCCTTCCTGGGGCTCTTGAGTGCATTTGAAGCCATTTGGAAATCCTTCCAAAATTTATTCCAATTCTCCGCCAGTTTGAAACATAAGACCCTCTACGTTGGAATAATTGTAATTTACATTACATTTGCTGGCGCAATTCACGAATAAGAACCAAGCTGCGCTCCCAGCTCCAGCATTAGACGGAGGGCCCCAGCAAACTCAGCTTCTCACGCTTCCATTCCAGCGAGCTCAAATGAAGGCCATGTTTTATTCCGAGATCCTGCTCTAAACTGAAGCAATATTTCAAGCGAAGGAAGATTTTCGGTTTCTACAGGTTTATTCCGCAATGTGTTTTGATTTGCAGTGCTTTTGCTGTTACTGGGCCGTGAAAGCATCCACTCGGCCGCTCCACTCAACACCGCACACAACATGGGCTCACAACCCAGATAGCATCGCTGCCGTCCCTGAAAGAGCCAGATTGGCTTCTGCTGGAGCTCTTTCTCATAGAATTCTGTTCCTTTTATGTCTGGCTCGCAATTATTTTCGTCCCTGGAAGTGAAGATAATCTCCTAGTAATCAGGCTAAATATTATGTGTGGGTTGCAGAAATTCTGCTAGACTGAGATTCAGGATTAGTCCACGTACCCGAATTGATTCTGAATTTTTACTACTTAATCTTAATTGAAGTCTTATCGTAGCTACCCGATTTAATTTTAGCATACATATGGAAATAATTTTATGGAAAGTGTGAGACCGACCGAGGCTAAACAAACACAGTGCAGGTGTTGTAAATGTCCAAATGGTCAAGTCAAAATGGGAGCTATATTCACTGCCTTATAAGTTGTCAAAAGTAATTTTTATCTTTAATACAACATTCATGTTTTACAACTTTTAAGTACCGATAAGAATTTTACAAATGAAATGAAAGTCGAAGTTTCACGACACAGGCACTACTAGAAGAGAATTTTCTTTATTGAATTTAAAGAAAGAAGAAATGACAGCATTCTGGCAATTCATCTTTGCCAAAACCTTTCCATCAATTGGCTGAGAAACCAACTTCCCTTCTGAACTGAGGCGATTTTTCAGAACACTTCGAGCTGAAGAGAACTTCCAGATGATTTAGCTGCCCAGAAATGGTGCCTGAGCGACATGTATGAAGTTCAGAATGGATGAAGGCGGCGTGGTCGAGACCGATTTTTGAGAGTCGCGAATTGAGACGTGAGGGGGATATTAGTGATGTTGGGTCATCAATTTCTATGAGTTGCACTAATTAAAACTGGGTTCGCTGAATCAGTTTGCTTGATTGAATAGGAGCTGCACCTTGACCATGAAAAGGAAGTTATTTAGATGTGGTGTATTTAATCTTAATGGAACGCCGCTCTGTTAATCTTGAATTTGCATAAATGTTGTTTTTTGTGGAAATGATTGTATTGATAGAGCCATAAATTTACGCCTGAAATTCTTTATTGAATTCTTTGTTCGTGTTGATTTTCTATTGACTTCCTAAAACGTACAACTATCTATTTGAACTTGAATATCTCCATATGATCCCACTTTTTTCAAGTCTGTGAGATAACGTGTGTTAGTTGAGTTTTGTAGAAAATTTCTACTTGGTTAAACTATTTCTAAACGGTACAAATTTTTCAAGCTGCTACCGTCTTGCCTCAGGTTCACATTCTCTGATAATTCAGAAGGCAAGCGCTCAAAATTCTCTGCAGTAAAATCGGAGAATCCGCAGCAAATATAAAATATTGGGGAGACATGAGAGCTCGATTTCCAATAACCTATCGACCTGTTTATTCTTTATTGACCGCATCTTCAATAATTTCTCATTTTTGAAGATATAGTCGAACAATTCTTTTGCTGAGCACAAATTCAGCCGTGTTTTGTGGCCTTCGATGACATTTACCATTTACGAACTTGAACTTCCTTGCGGGCAGTTTTGGGTTTTAATGTGTTTATGACTGCTCCCATTGATTTGTAGAGCTTGCTGAGCAGTAAGCAATGCGATGCAACGAGGGTAATGGTCACTAATATTAGCAGGAGTATGATCAAGTCAGCAATATTATGCAGGAAGTAACATAATATAATCAGTGAGATATTGCAATTATTAGTATAACGCAGTCCGTAACATGATGGGGTTAACAAAATTATGCAGTCGTACATGAAATTTATTGTATCAAGATGTAGTTAGTAACATAATGCAGTCAGTATCATGAAGCAGTAAATAACATACCGGAGTTAGTGTTATGATGCAGATAACATAATGCAATCAGTAACATAATGTAATATAAACATAAGCATAAAAACAGTCAGTAAATAACGCATTCAGAAACAGAATGCGGTTATTAACATATTAGAGTTCGTAACAATGAAGTAGAGTCGAGTATTGTTTACAGAAAGGTTAATGTTAGCTTGATGTTTAGTTCTGGGGTGGTCTACATTATCTGCATTTTCAATTTGACCGAGAAAACTAGTGGGAATAAACATTCGCAGTTCTGGAGTAGTTTTTCGATTATTTCGATAACGTATTTTTCTTAAAACAACTGCAGTTTTGCACTAAATTAGCAATGATATTTCTGAATGAAACCATCGACAGCTTATGAAAACAGTAGAAACATTAGTAAAATTTTACAGTATAAGCTATTCAAATCAATGAAAAAAGCAATACAGTCATACATATTCGAAAGTGCAACAGAAAATACTGTAGTTTTATTGATGTGTCCAAGGCTGTTAATATGTTCAAAAAATGTACATTCTCTCGAATTTATTTCAGGCAGCCGAGGGAGGTACAGTATGTACCTGCGTAGATACTTTTGACCCATTTTGAATTATCGCACAAAGTTTAGGCAGCAAAAATTTCGGTATCTGTTGTACGGGTTCCAATATCCCCCTGCGGAAAATATTTGAACGAAACATTCACAAAATTCAGAACATTTTAGAAGTCTCTTTCCTTTCCGCTCGGTTCCCATTCCGACCTCGTGCCAAACATCACAAACCCCGAAATTTTCCTGTGAACATTTTGCATTCCAGTCCGAGATAGGGGACGACAGATCATTCGTATAATTTATCACTTTCGAACTCCAATATTTCACGGCCTATTTTATTCCAGAAACTCACGTTCCGAACTTCAAATTCTTACCCAATATCCCCCATTTAAATACTAGAATGCCGACAAGTCGTCGGGATGAAATAGAAGCTCCCACTTCCAATACTTTATCTCTTACAGCCAGGGAACTTCAATGGGCCGGCGTTGGGCCACTTGAAACGGCCATTTCAGGATCGGGAATGCCATGGAACGCAGCTGCTGAGGTCATTCCCAGGAACGAGACGTCGTCAAAAGCTTTATTGTGGCACACAAAGCGATGCGCAGCATCAGATTCACCGCTGTTAACTTCAAATTCAGATGAAAAACATTCGAAAATGAAGACAGGCATTTGTGATGATAGGGCTGTTGGAAGGAGCTAATTCGATAGTCTTTCTGGGCAATTGATGCAAAGCAGATTCGTTGAAAGGCGAGAGCCAGTTCTATTTCTTGACGCATTTTGAACAGCGTTTTGTTATTGAATAATGAAAAACCGTCTCTCTGATTCAGTGCTAACGTTTTCATCACTAAAACAATAACTCCAACACTGGTAGCTCCAGTAGCTGGCCTAACTTTACTGAGTTTTGGACACATCCGATTCCCATCTCATTGTCCTTAGATTACAGACGAGGAGTTTGTGCTGAGTCCCATTGTGACACTGGAGGTTCTGGTTTGGACACCATGGCTCTTTGTCTCCATTATTTTTGTGAGGAAAGCAATAAGTGACCGAATTGGTAGGACACACTCACAAGTCTCTGTAATTACTGTTACTGTAATACTGTCATCATTCCTCACAACAAGTCAGCATTGCAAGCGAGGCTTGATAGCTCATGCTATCAAGCTCATAAATTTCTTTAACTTTGAAATTGATATCTACTTGAGGTAAACAAGATTCATCCTAACGTCCTTATAGCTTAGAGAGCCATGAAATTTCAGAACGCCACACAATCAGAGACCTTTTCAGGTACAAACTGAGAACGACATTGCAGCTCAGGTGTGGGGTGGCCTGAGTGGGTGGGGAGCAGCAGTGATGCTCCTCAGCAGCGCCCGAGCGTCGCCAGCGCAGAATTACTTATCATTCGCTCAAGCTCATCGCTTAGAGTGAGGAGACGCAGCCGAAATTCAGTGGATTTTTATATCGTGTTATGCAAGCGCGTAACGTTATAAAAACGGTCAGTGTTTGTACCAAAGACAACTCAAATTTAAAAAATAAACTATTTCTTACAGCAAGGAAATTCAGTTTGCTCATCATTCCAAGTAAAGTTGCCAAGTGGAAAAATGAAACCTGAACGAATTTGTATGCATGCAACTGTAACACGTAGGACTCGCATTTTGCATTTCGAAATGAAGTTCTTGTGGCAATATACAATGAGAAATGCGGGTCAAGCCAGCAAGGCGCACTCGAGTTGAACATTTACTCTGAGACATGGAGCAAAATTTGGCGAGAAGTTTTTTCGGTTGAATGCGCACTGCATTTCCCGATTTGAGAAGACGCTCGCTAAGAAATCGACTGTGCAGATGAAACGTTTTCGTGGGATATTAGGTCCCTGAAATATGACTGTCATAAGCCAGAGGGAGTCCTGCAATATGGGCCCAGAGGAGTAAGAGTCTTTCACCAAATTCTGCAGGGCTTGGGTCGGCGAGCAGATAAAGATTGGTGAGGGCTTTTCTGAAGACTCGAGACCGCAAGTTTTCGAACAAAAATACATGAGTTCTTTTCACACTCTAGGCAGATACCGAAGATAAATTTACCTGTAGAATTGCATCAATTGAAATTTGGAAAGTACTTCCAAAGGAAAAATACTGATTTCAGGTAAAGGGTGCGATTAGAAAGCTTGTATTTGAATTCGAAAAAATATAGCACTCCATATGGTACGTAACACTTTATTTAAGTATGATATTTATTCAACAGTTGTATGCCGTCTCTTTGCTAGTGAAATGCGAGTCTGAAAGAGTACTTTCCAAGACCTTCATTGTTTTTCTCGAAGTGAATCCGATCAACGAGAAGAAAAATTAAATTTGTATTATTTGCAAGTTCTGAGCAGCATGATGTGGCTTAGAAATTTAATGCAGAAAATGTTTTGAAACATAGACGTGTTAAGTAAAGAATGTATTAAAATATTTTTATGATTTACATTTACTTGCAATTCTCCATGGTAATGTCCAGCGCAAAGCGAGACAAATGATAATAAAAATGTATTGACTGATTCCCAAATCTATCGATGGCAGAAGAATAAAACATTTTTGCGATGAAAAGATATCTACGGCTCAAAGTAAGTTATTCATTCACTCATTCATTCATTGGTTCATTATTAATTAGTTTGAAGCATTGAATAATCAGAATTAAAACCAGATTTCATCATTTCCATTCCAAGATTTATTCACTCCACACGCTGACACTTTGCTCGTTCTTTATCGTCTTTTATTCGTCCCAGGCGTATGGATATTTAAAACAACTTCGAAACTTTATTAATCGCATCTCCAAACGATGTCCAGTGAAGGTCTTGCCACAACTGGTGAATTATTTCCGTTAGTGGCACCCACAGTTCGGCCTCTCTACACAGGGTGGCACATCGAATGGAAGCTGTCCCAACACCTGATGCGTGACCAAATTTCTTATTTTTGAATGTATATTTGAATTTTATATATCTGAAATGGACTAGCACAGCGTGAGTGCATCATTAGAGCAGCATTGGTGTTGCATTAGAGCAGCATTAGTGCAGCGTTAACACAGCAACGGTGCTGTATTGTCGCAACATCAGTGCAGCACTAGCGTAACATTGGGGCTCTATCAAGGCAATGTTGGCATTGTTTTCCCGCAACTTTAGTGCATCATTAAAGCAACATTAATGCATCATAAGCGCAGCAGTAGTGTTACATTAGCGCTAAATTAGTGCATCATATACACAAGACTAGTGTTAAATTAACGTAACACTAGTGCATCATAAGTGCAACATCAACCCTATATTATCGCATTAGCACTTCATTAGCGCAACATCGGTGCCATATTGACCCAACGTTGGTGTATCACTCCCTCAAAGTGGGCTTTGTATTAGCGCAACATATACTTTTTATTAGTTCAGCGTTGAAATCATATTTGACGCAATTCCTGGTGTGAATATCTCAAAAATGTACTTGATAAAGTAATGACATTCTGTATAATTAAGCTCCCCGGACAAGAAACTAGTCACCTAACGTCCTTCGAGCTCCAGTTATTTATAATACATACGTTCATCAATTTTACAAAGCTGTGACCGAATTTTAGGCTATATTGAAGTACTGAACAGGCATCAGTCTTCATTCAGAGCTCACAAGTTATAGATTTGAATTTAGTAACTGCACTACGATTAGGCGAACGTAAGACTTGTTCAGTGACCGATACTAAAAACCTGTTTGCGCACTTTTGTTAAACTTAGAATGTTACGATATCAAAGACATGTTTTTAATAACTCAACCGTTTATTAAATAAAAAATGCTACTAAAATAAAAAAAATCGAAGTGTTCCTCTTATTGTTCGGTTTCTTCGGTGTGTCCTCCGTTCCTCTCAACACTCAGTCGCATTCGCCTCCTCATTCCCGCCATCACTCGTCTAATATCACTCGTCTAATGAAAACATCATCTCCTTGCAGTAAATTGGCCTCACTTTCGATTCTTTGCTTGAGTTCATCGGTATCGCGCAGTGGAGAGCTGTAAACCTTACTCTTTAGTGTCTCCAAAGGAAGAAATCATACGGCATCAAATCAGTGGATATGGGGGCCACCCGATACGATGATTCAAGGCGATTTCCGAATAACTCATTTAGTTTTTCCCTTACAGCAACAGTTCCATGCGCAAGAGTACTGTCCTGAATCCACCAGGTTCGATTGATTCTGTTTCCATGTCTTTCTCGAAGTTTTGGAACGATCCTGTTATTTATCAGATAAAGGTATTCAACTCCATTTAAGTTTTTGTTGTAAAAATAAGGAGCGATGATTTGAAATCTCTATATTTGAAACTTGAAAGAGACAATACGTAACCGGACATTTTCAAGGTTTATGTACACGATATTTTGAAACTTGAAAGAACTCTATTAAAGGCGATGTCCTCGTCCGAAAGTCTTGCAAGGACATTTGCTGCCATGATCTGGGCGCTGATGGCCAAGGGCCATTTTCCAGCTACTTCTTTGCAGGAATTTTAACATCATTAAGCACATGGAGCTACCCAATCTTTTTCGTTTTGTATTGCATAAGACAAGCTATTCGGGTCTGAATGCCAAGATATACACCTTTAACGACAGATGGTGCGCGCTCCAATCCTTCCGTAGGGAAAATTTACATTTTGCTGCCCGTTTTGGAGCTCGGGAGTTTGGAGAGGTGTTCTGGATGGGTCCTGCGAGGGCCATTATGGTGAAGTTGTGGGCGTTGAGCACTGCAAAATGGGGAACTCTTCTATCTTCAGGATTAATGTTAATTTGCGCCTCTGAAGTGCCGTAATTAAACTTTCCGATGGTTGCTGCTGAGCCTCGTGGTAAAGTGAGGGCGTTTTTCAAAGTTTACTAAGGATTTGTTAAGTACGAGTAAAGGTTGATGCGAGCACTGTCAGTATGGTCAATTTTCTCAACACGCAGCAGTCTCGTATTCAAATTCAAACTCGAGTATTCATGAGCACAACTTCTGCCACTCAGTTCTTCAATAATTTCACGGTGGCTTATATCGTCCACAAAAAATCTATGTTAATAGTGACGAGATTCTCGTGTTTGTTTAAGACTTACAGGTTTCAAAAAGATACTCTTCAGTATATCAGGGTTACAGGATACATCAAGAACAAAGCTAATTGTTGTATTATTTAATATAAGGCTAAGTTTCAGAAGCAAAATTACGGGAAATTTTCCTTCTGTAAACTGTGTTTTACTAGAATATGCTAGCAAGCATCTTGTTTTTTGAGAGAGATGACAGAATATATTTTCTTGTCTCACTTAGTTTTATTTTATGTGTGAAATAATAGATGAGAGTCCACATGATTATATTCTTTCAATGCGACAGGTAATTAGGTAATGTTTTTTTCTGTTATCGATGAACCGAACTTCGAAGGGGCGGAAATTTATAGAAATGTCTTTGAAATGTAAATTTCAGAATACAAATTCAAATGATGCTATTTTTTTAATAGAGTAGGCTGTCGGCGACCAGAAAATCGTTGGAGGTTGCTTTCGAGTTACGACTCTGTCTTTTGGTTTACTTTTCTTAACATTGTTTCGTTGCACACCTACTGCTCTCTTTTACTCCTTGTTTCTCAAATCATATATTTTTTTGTAGTTTTCAACTTTTACGATGCTTCAAGAGTTTTAGGCGAACAGTATGTTTAGTCGAAATGCTAAATCAAATGTACCGTTCTGAATTTTTAGGCTAAAAGCCTCGGGAATTAGACGTATGCTGAAGCTTGAAAGCCTTTTCTAATAACCGAAATTGATCTCTAACAAAGCAAACATGTCCAATTGAAGCAAACCTTTTTGCTAATCAATGACTTGCTCTGTCGCCCCCAATAACTCGTCTGCCTCCCTATGTTGCTGGCTCATTAATGAAGAGGACGAATTTTTTTCCATTTTTGCTCTGGCTTGGCCCATATCATGTCTAAATTAATGTCACAAAGCTATTACTTACGCTAAACGCTGAGAAATTTTTTGCTGCATCTTGTAACAGAACTAACCTACAAAAGTGCGTCGTTAATTTATTTTGATCCGACGAATATCCTAAGACATCGCCACCGGGTAATATGGAAATAAATATGCCCAATTTGATAACTTGCCATTGCAGGTTGTAAGCTTTAATAATGACTTTAGTCAAGCATGTGAAGAAGTATTAATGGAACGCAAAGTGATTCACAATTTAAATTAGCTGAATTGACATTTTAGTTGTCTGAGTATATTCCATGTGCTTATTTGTTAAGGGATCGTGCAGCTACAGGTATCCCCACACGCCGCCTCTCACTGCAGTCAAGGCTGAAATGAAAACGTTGACCCACCCAGGTGTGTTGAGGTTTCTGTTAGAGTTCGTATCTGTCTTGGTAATTTTTTTTTGTTTACATCTCAACTGGGCTGGAGAAGCATAATTGAATCCTCGTTCCACGATAGGTGTCCAGTATCGAGCAAGAAAACGTATTGTTTAAGTTTTGATATCTAATAAATCTTCACTCGTGAAATCCTTCCCACGAAGTTAAATTTTCAATGAGAACGCTCGCGTAGAAAATTGGTGCTTGCAAATTGAGATATTTTAGCAGACACAGGCACTGTTCACCCTGTTTGGAACTGAAAGCAATGCACAAATTTTTCTTACGATATATACACCCCTCCGATTGTGGACGGCAATATATCCTCACAAATTATTTACTATTGCCCTCCACATGCAGTGACCGTGAAGTGCAACTGCCGTTTTCATCTTCCCCAAACAAATATTCATAACAGGCCGATGCAATAAAGCCCATTTTAACAGGAAGCAGATGGTCTTCGTCAAGGTTAACGACTGCGGAATTTATTATCGTAATTTCGAAAGCAATCAAGTTCATTGAGTGGCTATGAAAGGCCTCACAACGACGATGGATCAAGCTGCATGTTCATGAAGGTGGCTCTAACTGCAGCGTTTATAATTCACTACCGGGGTCCTTCCTATTTTATTTACCGCTCGGTGAGAGATAAAAATTATTTGTAGGTCCCCTGTAACCACGACAAATTTGAATTGGATGAACGAAGTTGCCATCTTGGTGCCATGTATTTTGATGGGAGAAAATAGGTGTCACATTTGCACATAACAGCCAGTGCAGGCGTTGTATATAACGTTGAGGTATAGGGAGATATAGTATAGTGAGTGTACATAGATGTGCCCATTACATACGGTGGAAGATCCGACTCACGTACATTTACATCTCGTTTGAATAGTGAATAACTGTATTTACTGCTCGCTGTTGAGGGTGAAAAGTACTGACATTCGTAAGCGACTCTCGGCAGCTGCAGTTAGGACGCAAATATCTTGCTTGAAGTGCAGCACGACACTCGCTATGTCGTGCGGCACAGACGTCGTGTCGACACGACACGACGTGTCGCGGGCAATCGAGCATTTTGGGACTATACATTCATTTACAAATAGCTCAGCTAATTACAGTGGGTAGTGAGCGCGAAAACATAGTGTCAACAGCGTAACTAAATTGCTGGTGAGCGAAATGGCATGTTATCGGCTCAGCAAAATGGAATGTGAGAGTGAAGACATTGTACATATATCTCTATAAAACAATTATACTCATAGCACGGCTTCGACGTATGCTGACTCTTTAGTTTCTTCTACTCAGGCGCTTGTGCAGGACTCAGATCTGACGTCATCAGACTTGTGTATGAACCAAAGAAACCAAAGAACAGGTACCTGGGCTCGTTGCTGGTTAACACATTTTTCTATCCTATTTATGTCTCTACAGGTTGGGCAGAACGTTTGGCGTATTTGTTACACTGTCTAGCTTATAATTGTTGCTGAAATTTGTAATAATAAGGTATTCATCCCCGCCAGCCTGTAGCTGACCGCCATTGTTATATTTATTGGTAGTTTGATGATCCCTTGATATGACTTACGCTGAACGCTATTTCTATGCACACGAGAATTAATCTACATGTCTGAATGTAGAAGTCCACCATAGTGCCAGAAGTGGTTATTATTCAATAGCAGTCAAAATTAGAGTCATATTGCTACAGGAGTAATTAGTATCCATCAGTAATGGTCAAATACACGATTCTATCACTAAGCGGATTATTATTCAAAGTAATTTTATTTCCATACTGCTGAGCCAAGCGTCTATCTCTGACTCCAAGAATTCGCTGAGCGATCAAACAACAGACGATGTTTGAGCTATAACCCGTTACTTTGTGTCCAGTTCTAAAAGCAGGGTCTGCTGTCTCGATTTCACAATCCTTCGAGTCCCGAATATTAAATATTTTGTCTTATTTAATACCTGATTAACTGTGGTATGCGGTGCCCGAATGTGTCTCTCCCCTCAAGAAAACATCTGAGTTCAGAACAGACCCAGAGGAAGGTGGAAGGGAGGTCCTTCGAGGAAGGTCCTCACGAACGTTAAGGAATGGTTAAAAAATACGCCAATACTTCTAACTTATCTAGCGCCTTCACAAGTGAGAATGCTCTAAGCACAAATTTCTCTTGAACACATGCAATTCAACAAGTAGAATGCAAGAGAACATGATGCGAGTGGAATGAGGAGCTACATTTTTGTAAGGTACGCGAAGCTGTTCGGCCAATCATGCGGCGCAAGTCTCAGTTTGCTATGGGCAATTGTTCGATACATGTCTTTTCAATTGAATTGCGATACAGAGAGATATTCGCGCCGAAGTAAATGGTAACTTAACTTACATAAAGTATGTATACGCATCGAGTACACGAATGAAACGTATCTTTCTGTAGTAACTACTGCAACAGATAAAAAGTAAAATGGTACAGATCGAGCAGATAATGTAAAAGATCTACAGATAATATAGAAACTCTACAAATCCTAAAAATTCTGATAAATTCCTTAAAAGTTTTATTTTCCATAGACACTGAATTATCTGGCTATTCCCTACGTATATTTGTGTTGCCCCAGCAGCGTGAAGTGAATAATTACCCTCATGTAAAAGGTTATTTTCCAGCAGGAGTAACACTTACCATTCTTTCTTCATTGAGAATATGGCCGGTATTAGCAATACATTCAGAGGCACACGGCTTGATTGTTGACAGCGGCAGGGGAGTCTAAGGATGGCGCTATGTTTCCTAGATGATGTTCTGCGAAGTACTTTTTCTTTTGGTTCACACACATGGGCTCTAAAATTGGCCACAGGCCCGAAGTTTTTTATGAGATAGATTTTTATTTTTATTTTTATAGGACGATATTTTGCAAAACAGCTTCTAAAAACCATACCTCAATTCTTTGACACCTGTCTATCAAATGATTAAATTGATGCATTCTGTAAGTCTTACTGTGGCCTTCATTAGAGCAGTAAGGTACCAGACTAAACTGAATTAATTTGAATGAAAACAAGTTTGAATTGATGCGCTGTCTTGAGCATTCGTTCAATGAAGCTTTTTAGCTAATTCTTTGCAGTTATAAAAGGTTTAACTAATAAACGTTTCGATACTTGATCTCAAAGCTAAAAACACCTTCCCACCTGATGCTGCTTCCATCCATGCTTTAATTGTTTTACTTAGACCTCATCGGGCTGCTATGGCATCCAGTTTCGAAAAAAATGATTGCTGGAAATACTTTTATGCAGGGAAGAGTCATTTTGAATTAGTATATTTTACGAACAATAACTACTAGACGTTCTGAAAAAAATGTGTTTTTTTCGGAGTCCACTACAATATTGGATGGTCCAGTGCAATATTGGATGGTCCACTGCAATATTGGATGGTCCAGTGCAATATTGGATGGTCCAGTGCAATATTGGATGGTCCAATGCAATATTGGATGGTCCAATGCAATATTGGATGGTACAGTGCAATATAACGACCTGTGAACATATGCATTCTGCAGCAGTCCTCGCACTGCATCACTTCTACGGGCTGGTGTACTATCCTGGCAGCACCACAGACTATAAAATTTGTTCCTATAAATTAGACGCAGTTCAAGAATTTCAAAAACTATTTTACTGCTTCGCGCAAGCTCTTTTTTGTTTAATTTTCTTCGGAATTAATAACTTTAGTTGTGGCCTTATAAAATTTTCAACTTAAATGGAGAAAAAATAAATGTTGAAAACCATGTTTTTAGAATAGTTCATTTTTAATAATTTGTAAAATGTACTAATATAACAATGGGCTTCCTTTTTTGCGCCACCCTGTATGACTGATCACGCATTACGCACTGTTGAGCGAAGTGTGTTGTGTTAGAAGAACTTCTATCATTGTTCTGCCCTACATAAATTAGGGTTACAAACGTGCTGTATCATACAAACGTATGAGAAGCGCTATTGGGAATTGTTTTCCATAAGATTGCTATTCTAAAAAATTAGAGGCAATGTGGGCACATGATCTTACTGCAGACCCGATAGAGGGGCGTGATGAGTGACGTAAACGGTTATTATGCGCGGTAATTCTCACAGCCCCCGCTCCCTGCCCGTTGCAGTGCCTGCCGAGCGATGAATGTCATGGTGATATTGATAAATTCATGCGCGATTTCGATAAATTCAAGATATTGATAAATTCGTGATATTGATAAATTCATAAATTCAGTGCCTGCCGAGCGTTGAACGTGATGGTGATGTTGATAAATTCATGCGTTATTCGTGATCATCTTCACAGTTAATGTGATAAATTTCCAGATCAACGTTGGTCTCGTAACATAGGCGTCTAAATTTTATTTTCGGTCAAGAACATCGTTATTTGAAGCTTATAGTTGTTCATTGGCACATAATTTGTTACAGATATATGATACTACAGATGAAGCGCAGGTATCTGTCACCAGAAATGTAAGGGAGCATATCTCATCACAAAATTTAAAAAATAAGACACGACTAGTATATAGGCTTTATTTGCTGTGTTATGATTATCTTCAATTTCCAAAAGTAACGAGTTTGTCAGTCGCTCAACAAATTTATCAATAACATCTGGAATACAGTAGCAATTAAAGGCCTAATCTTTTCAACCGTGAGCTGAATGAAATTAAATTATCCATTTCCAAGTTCAGTAGCGTACAATTTGCTTGAATATGCGGTGAAATTGAATTTTTTTCCGCTGAATTTTAGGACTTTATTTTGCTCCATGCTTTTTAAAATCCAATTTCTTCTCGGTTTAGGTTTCATTATAAATTTCATTATGATATTACTTCATTTTCCTGTAGTAGAACACATGAACTGAACTCGTAAAAAATGGTTCATTACACTAAACAAATACATACTTTTGGTCTGCATTAGTTTAAATGTTTAAATGTGTATATTTTACGTCAGGTTGGTACGGGAAACATAAAATCTATGATGGTGGCTTTTGCACCAGCTTACTTAATATTCTTCATGAAGAGGAATATTGAAACTTAAATTTTCTGCAAAACGCACCATTTGACGCTGAGCTCCTCTGCATGAAAAATGTAAATCCTGATTCCTATGGCAAGGCTTTCGTTTCGGTATTTTATCAATATCGTAATACTTTCTTTTAAAAAAATAAGGTAATCATGTCTTTCCCAACCTGGTAAAATTATTCTGTGAAGTTAAAAAATACTTCAAATATCATAAAATAGGCTTACAACTGTTGTTACTGGAAAGAGTAAATACAATAAAAATTCTTATAGTTGACGACGATACTACGAAGCTAAAATATTTAATTCACACGAAATTTGGCTTAAATAAACATCATTAAAATTTGTATGAAGTATAGTTTCTTGTTTCATAATTTTGCATAGTTGCTCCATCAGCTAATATTGATGAACAAAATAAGACGTGTGATATTGACAATTGAATTTAACAACTTAACCCTGAACAAGAGTGAAATATTTGTAGCATACTCCGCAGATGTGCTGCAATGAAACGTTACAAATAATGTTACGAGATGCCTGTTATGAAACGGTATCTCCGTGAAGTTATAATTATTTGACAGACAGAAAGGACACAAAGGTAAGGAGTAGTATTGACCTGGCAAGACGAACTGCTGAAGTTGTTTAAATGCAAATACGTTAAATTTTCTGGCAAGAATATAATCAAGACTACGGAGAAATTCTTTTATAACAAAAAACTCCTGATAATTAAAGCCCCAAGGAATTCACACGGTGGCAAAGAGCACTCCCAGAGATAAGTTTCCTGTATACAAGACGAAGTATGAATATTTCATTACAGAATTTCTAAATACTTTGAGATATTTACTGCAGTACTGGGAACTACTTAGTTCTTGCACAGTCATATGTGCTAAAAAAGTGAGCTCTTTTATCTGGAAAAACAAATGAATGAGGTAGCTTTGTAACAAGCTATTTATGTAACACACCATGGATTATGAAAACTTGAGGAGCAACATACCAGTGGAACTAAATTCTCTACGACAGTTTGAGGATTATTGATTTTCCTACACTTACGAAGAAATAAAAATCTGAAAATTTCTCAACGCACGGAAATATTCTAAATTTACTGGGTAGAAATCTACTGTATAACTATAGCGAAAAGTGAACAAAAACATGAAACCTCAATGATATGAAGGTGTTAAAGGCGTATGTCCTAAGTACCTTACTTGCGTTCTCTCTCTTTCACTCTCTCTCTCTCGTGTCACAGACAAGTAAGATATTTTACACGGACAATTTTTTGACCTACGCTCTTCCCTATTTACTTGAAACGTGTTCTGCAGGATTCCCCACGTACAGAGACCGCTAGTAAAGAAAATAGAAATAAAGAGGCAAAAATGGAGCAGGTGTGAAAATGTAAAGTAGTAAATTGGGCACAAAAAATAGAAGTTACGTAGCCTAGCCTTAGCTGAATTAACGTGATATTTTACATACACACAAGATCTTTTAATAACAACAACTGCGATGAAGACACCAACAACCCTCCTACACTTCCACCAGTATGCGAGGCCACAAGGCGCAGCATGTGAGGTGCACGAGCGAATGCGAGGGACCGCCCTCGGACCTTCACAGGCCTGCACCAGGCAAAACAGCCCAAAGGTCCAACACAAAACGAACACTTGCCGCAACAAAGGGAAAGATGCCACATGCACCTCTGTTGGTGGGCGTTCGGAACAAATGATATGCATAAAAAATTACATTTAAGCCGCAAGTTCTGCCCATCAGGTTTTCGTCTGCAAGATTTTATAGCGGCATGACACTTTTGCACACCTTATTAGTACTAGAGAAAGTCTAAAATTTAATAACCAATTAAAAGTATTGAGTCAAAAAGTTCTTCACTCGTGATGGTATGTAAATGCACGGTTTAAATTTTGTTATTATGAAAAACATTTTGAAAGGTCATAGGAATAATAATGTGTGAATTCAGTTCTGAAAAATGTGCACTATATTCTAATATTTGATTTTTTAATGTTGTTCAAATACATAGTACTCGCGACTTTTTCTAACCAATGAAATCCTTAACATTTCTTAGAACGGACTGAAGGCAAATTCAGTACTAATTAAAGATAAATTTCTACAAATGTCCTCGATAGAATGACTTATACTAAACGAAACTGAAATTTTTTAGTGCATATTCAAGAGTCATAAGTGGAAGCCTATTCATACACTGAGCAGAGACGAATTTTTTACACGTGAGCAATATCTCAGTCAAGCTGATCAGTTTTTCAACTATAATTAATACAAGCAATGATGGACGGCACAAATTAATACAGTATAGTGGTTATGGACGCATGTAGACTGTAGTTATCGCTTTTAAAATGCATTAAATTCGTACTTATAATTGGCTAATATTTTTTTAAAGCAATTAATCGGCTTCTACTGTTCCTGCTCTGTAAATTATCGCAAAAAACGATCTCATTTAGCATAATGTGAATAACAATCAGTATAACTCTACCTTGTACGCAAATAACTTGTTCACAATTTAAGTCATTCATTTACTTCTTCTCATGGACTAACGTATTTAAAACAGAAAATTGGAAATTCATGATACACATATAAAAATATCTAAATCATAACTTTCCGAGAGCAGTACTTGAGTCAACAGTACAAAAATTATTTTTTATGAAACAGCTAGAAGAACTTTCTCAGTAATTAAGCATTGGAATATCTAGAAGGTTCAGAGAACTAAAATGCCGCATGAAATAGATCCAAATGAAAACAAACTGAAGCTCAACCTAGGAGTGCACCCGCAAAACAGCGGCCCTGTTTGAGCCAAACGGGAGCATTATTTGGGAAAAATGACTTCCTTTGTTGCTCCTCACGAACGTAGCATCGGTATGCAAAGTCTGTTATTTAACACAAAGCACAAAGAAATTTTGTCCATTGCAGGAACGTACAATTTATTTACGATAAGAAGAGCTCACGTAGCTCAAGTGAACAGTGTCCATTTATATGAGAACACCTCGCGCAGCCCGGCAAGCAGTTGTTATTTTCAACGAAGAGATCCTTTGTGCCCCAAGAAAACACGTCTAGGAAGCAGGCTGTAGATCGAGTAATAAGTCGAGCGTATCTTGATGCGAGGACTTCTATTGGAGCCGTGTGATGAGGGTGCACTTCACTGTAAAGTTATCTGCCTCCACCGCCTTAGACCGTCGCTCGAGTCTCGTCTCCGATTTGCATGTCATTAGAATTGAGAAAAGTATTCTACCCGAGAAGCACCCTGACGTTCACGCTCCACGACAAATTTTCCCAAATATATAGGGTGAGTTGTTTTCTTATTTTTAATTTTTTTTTGCATGAATGCGGGTAGATAAGAAATGGTGGTGCTCCAAAGTGTGGTGTTTTTCGAGATTAGGAGATGGAAGTAAGTTGATAGACAATTTTAAAATGCGTTCCACTGAGAATTAAGGAAATATTTTCAGGAATGCATTTCTACTGGAAGCGACAAATATTCATGGTTAAATATCCACGCTATACTTCTAGCTGTGATTCAGTGAGTGTAGCAATTGAAGATATAGCATGCCGTATATTTCATATTTTTTCATCACAAGTTCATGAATTATGCAAATAGAATTACCCGGCTGACAACGGTCGTAAGCAAATACTAATGGAGCCTCTTGAAAATCCCTCTCTGATGACTTGATGTTGGATCAAACTTGGAATATCTGGGTAGTCTTCGTTTGTAAAACGTCGAGTGAGTGCCCAACAACGCCTAACAATTTAAGAAGGGATTTTGGTTTTCGTTGCATGAATTACAGCGCCAACACTGTATAAAAATATTAATTGTAAGTCGCGTTCTTAGCAATAAAAGTTGCGCCTTAGCTTTTCCAAAGCCTCGCCCCAAATTTAGCGACGCTTTTCACTCTAATTCCAAAGTACATTAAAGAAGATCTATCTATGTGCGTCTGTAGCATTATTTAACGCTTATGATTTTTAGAAGACCTTATTAATTTTCTTTACGAAAAGCATTGGTTTCGAATTTCTTTGAAATTTTCAATATTCACTGGGACTCACATAACTGGTGCTTCGGCATTTCTGGTCTATGACACTCAGGTAGAATTATATAATTTTGCTAGTATTCCGTTTCATACCGGGTGTTCTTGTATTTATTCATTCGAAGCTGAATTATAAAATTTTCCATTTTTTGCGTTCGGTATGCATCATAACTCATTTCTTAGTGTCAGTGAAACCGGTCTCAACAAAATTTGATTGTCATTTTAGACAATAATCAATTGCGTACATACACGCATATGTTATAATATAGTTTAATTTCATTGCTGAGAAAGCTAAGAAATTGCAGCATATCTAATGCAACAATTTTTACCTTTTGGGATTGTTGGAGGCACGTAGAGGAACATATTTTACCGAGACATCTTCATTATTTCAAAAACTTAATAATTAGTTTAATGTTGAAGCCAATCCCTACCCAGGCTGAAGGGGATGTCATCTTGTAGTGTCAGCTTTGATCAAACAGGAGGGAGGGAAAAACTGCAGCAAGGTAATTAATTATCATCAGGTGGTTTTTGATGTCCATGGCTTATTCTGGTCTTGGCAGCACGGCGAGAAAAGGAAGAGATAGCCGTCCCTACTGCGCGGCTGAGAACTTTTCCTGCAACTTAGAGCAATCAAACAACCGGTAAGGTCATGTGCACGAAAGATCATTTACAGTCACACAGCTGAAAAGGGGTAAGATGAACACCATTTCAGTATCAAACAGAAGGTTTTTTTTAACATAAAACCTTGACTTTACAGTTTTAAGAAATGCGAGAAATTAAGTTGCTTAGCTCCGTGAAAAGCATGAGTGGATTTTCTCCTGAGACATTAGTGATCCTTACTTCACCTAATAAGAATGGAAATTTATATTTTAATTATGAATGGTGTTGTACCATTTGTAACTTTACCGACAGTTCACTTTGAAAAATTGGGGTCTCATGTTCTTAAAAACTATATATGTAACTAGTTTTGAGTTACAAAAGCTTTGTTAGAAGGTGCCGAGTCTAGCTGAAAAATATATGGGCTTCCGCTGAAGACTTGATCTGTTCAGGGCTTAACACCCCTCAAGGGAAATAGGATAGGCCATAGGCAATAGGGTTAGGTTCGTTACGTTTGTCTATCCTATGCTATGGGGACTAGCGCCCCCAGAAAAGACATAGGACAGTTCACTTCAAGCTTCTTTATGCTCTAGCTCACTAATTTCGAATCTATCGTCATCAAAGAAGAATACTTCCCATGAAATGGAGTCACGCTTGACAAGCTCTCGTAAACGCTGTCGCGCTAAGCAACAACAGCCACTGCACCAGGGCACAACCATCTTAAGAGACGCTTTCATCTTGAACACGTTGACTCACAGTGGCTGTTACTGCGGTCTCGAGTGCAACATAGACCCAATGACTGGAGCGATGATTGTCATGCTTCTCTAACTGTGATGAAGTAAGTTATTGGAATTTTAAGCGTAATTCTAAGGAATGAATTGGTGATTTCTATGCGTGAAATTTTCCCATGATACTTATTCGCTAATCTAAAATAGCTCCATGGAAGTTTAGAGCAAACCTATAAGAGGATACCTTCAGAACTGATCAGCATGAAGTTAAGAACTCCAAGTTACTTCGAATGTTTTTGTGTAAAGGAAAGTCATACATTTTGCTGGCGAGGCAATTCACGTCAGGCATGAAGTTTTAGGCTTCCTCTGTTACTTTCTATGACCTCGAGCACAAATGCTTGATTAAATTTGAATACTTGATTAGATTATCGGATTGATTTCAAGTCGATGGATCGCTTATTTGATTATGGGTTGGATTACACGACTCGGAGGTGAAGCGTCTCACCAAAAAGAGAATTTCATCTCCTCAAATCGTAAAGTAAACAGAAATTCAAAATTTTTCTGCACACACGTGAAGCTTAATGCATAAAGCTAAAATTATTATTGTTCGATGTTGGAATCCTTAAATTTCTATAAAGTATTTAGGTGCACTCTTCATCTTGACTGTAACTATACCGATTTTAAATTGATTCTTATCTTGTGATTATTATTCATTTCTTTTTCTGTTAGTGCAAATACAGCGTTCTTGCTCACTATAATGCCGCAAGGATCAGCTTTCCATATCACAACATCATTATGCTTCATCGCAGACCCGACTTTCTGACTACTCGATAATATCCAAGTAGCGAGCAGCTTCAGAGCTGCAGTCGAAGCTCGCTACATATTTTCCAAGAAAAAAAAGGCTATAACATTCAAATTTTTTTGAATTTTTAGTTTGCTGCGAAGTCCCGATACTATTTATCCGAATATTTTTTATCTACAGATCGTGTAACTATATTTCAAGTCACATTTCATTTTGTCAAAATAGACCAAATTCGCTGAATAGTAAACCAGCATCTCTTGAAATTATCGAGAAAGTTTTTGAAACTGAGTTCATCATAAAGCCCGTGAATAAATGTGTAAACATGCGAAGGAGTACATTCATTTTGTTAAGCACCAATAGCTTTATATTTAGATTATTTCATTCTAAGGATGAGACAAAAACAGCCAAAGTTTTCTCAGAATAATTCTAGAACCCAATGGATTTGAGCGAAGAAAGCATAAATTTGCATCACGGTCTGAAACGAGAGCACTGAATGAAGAGATCGAGGAGAGTAAGAGTACGCATGCACATTTCCCTTGTGATTGATTTCTAGAGCTCAAGGGAACGCTTAGCGCAACAATTTATCCCATTATTCTCCTAAGACGAAAATTTATGCCGATTAAAAAGCCACGGTAAAAAGTTCGAAATCTTTAACTTTATCCCGACGTAAAATTTTCTGAGTCAAATTCAGAGCTTCAAATTAGTTCGAATAAATTTAATGAAGCTTCTGTTGTAAGCAATCATTAGCAGTATTTTTATTTCTTTTGTTCAACTGCCGAAGAAAAGAGCAAGGAGATTTAAGAGTTAATGTATAAATTCAAAGTAAAGTTGTTTGGAATTTTAACCCGAGCTAAAAAATTCATCTGTATGGGGCTCGAGTTTTTGCACAAATAGGTAGACTACTGCTGAACTTATAATAGCTAATTCGAATGTTACGCAGCATTCAGTGAATTAGAGACAAAATGAGTTCTTTAAAACGTATTGCATTTGCAAACAAATTATTAAATTTACTCCTTGACGTACGAATACCTTGTTTCTGAGCTCTGATGATATTCATGATACACAGGTTTTACGATGATAGGTGTTTATTTTTAGATTATTCGCTTCCAGACATAGTTTGTAACTATATCCTCACTTGGACTTTTGTGTACATCCGTTGCAGAAGAGAACTGCATATCTGTCTGCTTCAGTCGACACTCCAGCACCCCGACGTCGCCGCCCTCATCTCAACAGTACTCTTCCATGGGGGTGGGCGAGGTAGACGACGTCAAGTGTGCTACCCGAGTTGCAATGAGGTTTGTTGCTTACATTTGGCCTGGGAAAAATGTACTGATCTTTCGAAATGCATGTACGCTCTCTAATAGAATGTCGCTCCCTTTTGAATGAAGGCAGAAACAAACTGACTCGTCACCTTCGAAGTCCCTGCATGTCAATGAGCTATCTGGCCTAAGTCGGCAACGACACGCATTTTAACGACCTTCGCTGTCTTTGAAAAACTTAGGTCGCATCGATAGAGTCGGGGCAAAAATGAAGAAANTCTTTGAAAAACTTAGGTCGCATCGATAGAGTCGGGGCCAAAATGAAGAAAGGCTTTGGCCTGCATTGTCTATTCTCGAAGCGGAAGTCTCGGAAAGGAAAGCTACCGTACATGCATGCAAATGTAATCAGACGCTCCGGCATTAGAAATTGAGTTTTGGGAGCACTTTATGTTTTTGGGTGCAATTTACGGCGTTTTTTGAAGAACGCAGTGCTGATTCGTATAAAATACAAGACAATCTCGGCTGAATAAGCTCGAGTGTCTCAGTTTGAAGATTTGAGTGAGCTCTACGCGAAATTTAGTGAGACCCGAGCAAAGTTTCTCGTCGTTTTAGCAATTGAAAGAAATTGGACGGCCGCTGGGGTAATTTTTTGGGAAATTATGCCTGTAGAGTAGCATACATTCTAATAGAGTGCATACACAATAATTATTGCAAACTATTATAAAGGCTGTCCTTTTTGAAGCGTACCGAGTATCGTGTATGAATGAACGTGTATATATTTTTCAGAAATTTCAGAAAATGAGAGTAATTACACAGAATAAAAAACAGGCCCAGTCGTTGCTGGGGTACAGCCAGCCAAGTGTGCGCCCTGCTCCGTCGCAGCTCTCGAGGGAGATCTCGTTTGGATCGATGATTGAGATCCAGAGGCCAAGCTTCGTTAGAAACATTTAGGTCGAGTTGTGGCGCTCGTGTTTGATCTTATTAGCGTTTGAGCGGCGGTTGTACAATTAATTCATTGCTCGTGTACGAAAATAATTTTCCTTTACGGCCGCGCAATCCGTGATTGTTGGTGCTGGAAATTGTAGTGAAGTGGTATGAAGTACAAGGCCATCGTTTCTGTCACTGCAAAAGCTTTTATTCAGCTACTCTCGTGCAAATTTTTGTACATGTAAGTCATTGTAAATTTGAACTTCATCCAGATAATTAATTTATCTCTTCAAAACTATTTTGACCAACGAAAGAAATTTTCAGTAGATGAAATGGAGCCCTTGCGCTTCTTACTGAATTAGTAATTAAACAAGAACAACTCGGCTTGAGTTAACAGCTGGATTTATGAAATAGCAAGTCGTCTATACTCGTTTTTACTTTTTCGTATTTCAAGAAATCAGCCATTTTCAGCACCAATATCCATCAAATTGACCAACATCGTGAAATGCAAGCTTCGACTTCGTTAGGTGCACGACTGTTGAGGCTGAGTGAATATAACGCACACTCTAATAAAATGAAGTCACCGCACCCTCGTGAGGCGGCCACTCCCTGGACGTCAGAGCAGCGCTGCACCCTCATCGGTTGCAGGGCGGCCAATTCGAGCCCCTGATACGTGGAGCTGATTGCAGCGAACTCGTGACTTTGAAGACATGGAACTCTAGCGCAAGACTCTGTCAAAATGCATGGTACTATGTTCTCCTGTTTTCCAATCTGAAATAACATAAATGTCCTTTAAAATGGCATTGTGTCACTCTCCTCTGAGGAAATATATTTGCTTCCATAACCAAAAATAGTTTAAAAAGATCACAACGGGTAAAAACATTTCAACCGAAAAGCTTTGAAGTTATATTACGATTTTTCTGTAATAATCCATTTTAATTGATTATATTTTTCTTTCACTAGCATACTCTAACCCATTGGAATGAACGTACTTCCTGCAGTGCGTCGCGTCATTCTTTTTGCTAAGCTGCAGATCACTTACGTGAGCGGCTGTTTCACTCAGAGCTACCTCCCTTCTCCCCATCAAGCCATGAAACACACGGTCATTTCTCAAGCACGGTTTTCAATTTAACTGACACTGCTCCAAAATGAGGGCCAAAATACACAGCAGGCTTATACCGAGNACATTTATCATACCACAGTCCTTGTAAATTTTGACTAAAAGCGATTGAAATCCATGCAAGAATATCAAAATTGGTGATGAAATTTATTATAATGCATCAATACAATGAAAATTTCATCCACGATTGACAGCCTGGGCAGCCTATGAGATATGAAAGGCAGTCCAGTGTCCGTATTTGAACGGTAAAAGTAAAGATCTTACTGAATTTGCTATGATTCTTCATTACTTCCTAACAGCAAATTCTTTCAAAAACTCATTCTGAGTTTTATGCCATAACACCTTCGAAGCTTTTGGCATAAGCATTGCTAAGAAAAGAATCTTATTGAAGGATTTATTTAAAAAATATATATTCGAGAATAATTCAAGGGTATGAATAATTTCGGGCCCAACTGT
>VOMN01015086.1:0-10641 GCA_014899125.1 Orchestia grillus | reverse complement strand
TTAAAATGATTTTAAGATCTCTGTTCTCCATTACCTTCATACGATAAGTATAATTAGCTTGGATTATGGGACTGATTCGTGGTGCTGACCACGACCTTAACACATCCATAGATTTTCTCTTTCGGTAGTTTTTCTAAGCTTGCCAGATGATTTTTTGGCTTCATATGACTCAGTTTTTTCAAGGAATAGCTGAGACTTTCAGAGACCCATTTGGACTTTTCCACAGTCTGCAAATCACCAATTGAAAGTTGGTCTTCATGAAGTAAAATAGCGTTCAGTTTTCTCACTTCTAATGAGGTCACTGATTTATAAGCTATGTTGATTACACATGAGCACTAACTTACGTTTTACCGTGTGATTTGAACAAAATTTACCCTATAATTTAATTAACTGTTAAAATGAGCGGGTTTTATCATTTTAGTCACCTATTTAGAAATAGTCACTTATTTTTCACAAGTGTTATAGAATTAGTGCTATGATTATTTCAATTATAATTGAGCGAACTCTCTGTGTACGTTGAACATATTTAGTATACACAGAGGACCAATCTCTCTAAAGTAACATATTTTGTTATGATTTGTTGTGAAAGTAACAATAAATTTCAACTTTTTCTTATCATCGTTCTATACTGTTTTCTCGATGCTGTAGTTAAACTATAAGTTGAACTTACTATGTACTACCAAACTGTAACATGCCGCAGAGCCCGTACGTCTAACTTCATCCAGGTTACAATTTCTCGATTGAAGGTAGTTTATCAATACATTTGTAAGAATATCCTTTGTATACAACTGTCTGGGTTACAGATTTGTTGGCATCTCATGACGTTTACTATCTGAAAGTGTTAGTAAGAAACTGAGCGTACTCCTATAACCCTTTAGGGGAAAACTTTGACGGTTAATAACACTCCTTAATAGGAAATTAGAAATTTGGACATCTACCAGCATTCCATCCTTATACTCAGATTGAATAGAATACTGTAAACAAATGAGGAGGTACAGATATTACGGAGCGAAAATTATGCAGGGTAGTCTGGTTAAAAAACCTTTATTACTGAACTATTTTGGACGAAGTTATATTGCCTACCCTCATACATTTTCATCTATTTTTTGAGTAAGATTAGTTTGCTAGCTAGTGAAGTTTGTTAATTAAGGTTCTCATCAAAATTTATTTTGAAAGAAATAAGCGCTCTAAAGACAAGTATGAAATAACAATACACCTGGAACTGTTAATGTAACACTAAGTGACGTCAGAACCTCCTCACTTCATTTCTATCACAATTAGTTATTTAGTTAAACGTACTTTTTTATTGTTTCCCTAACTTTTCTTGTAAACAGAGTTTCCCTTGATAAATTTTTCAGTGCATTGAGTTGCATATTAATTTAAATTTAACGTTGTGTACAATACGCCGCCCACCTTAAATTTACCTGCGTACGTCGTCTTTGGGAAACACTTAACACTATCTCATTTTTCCGAACAAGTTGAAGCCTAAACTTTTAAAAAGTGTTTCGGGAAAATATATATATATAGGCCTAGACAACAGGATGAAGTTCGCCTTCATGAGTAGGGAGCGGTAGCTTTATTGAGAGACAGTCACATGGGCGTTGTACCGATTTAAACAAGATTCAACAGCAGATCAGCCAACATTATTACCGCTCCAAATTCGCTGGACGACTTAAAAGTAGATTAAAAAAAGTGATAATCTATTTTTTAAGATATTCAAGTAGGGTGGCGTAATTACACAACTCGGCCAAAAAGTTTGCCGCACCCAGAAAAAATGTGGATGTAACGCAAACCATCTCGCAATACAGGTACGAGGGTTATTTGAGGTCACTTTTTCAATTCATTACACTCTCGAAAACTTTATAGTATATCAGATATCAAATTTTGGTTGTTAAGACGTTAACACGAGAAATAAACCCCGGGTCATACGAACCAAACTTTCGCTACGGTGATGATTTTATGAGTTGTGAATAGTGAAAGTCATACCGTGCCACCTTACATTTTTCCACAAATTCTCAGGGTCAATACTGTTTTGACACATTGATATTCTTAAACGATTTTTAAGCCTTGAAAAGACAAAGTATCCAATTGAAGGTCATACGTCTTTTAGCAAGACTCTGCACCTTCTCGCGAAGCCATAGTACCCAATATTAGTTGTAAGAGAGTATTTTTTATCATATGACCCCAATTTGTAACCCTCAAAGTTGCCCGATTTACATGTTATGGACTGTTACGTGTGTAACGTTGTTGAAAAGAAGGCTTAGCAATATGCTCATAGTACCGCAGCTTCACTGAACTCCGCCATTGTCCAGGTGATGACGAAATGAATAAGGACCGCTTAATTTTTGAATTAGGACTTTTTAATTGCAGGTTAATTTATATGGGGGGTTTTGTTCCCATATAAAGCCGAAGTTGGTCCATGGAATAATTTGATGACGAAGTATCGTGAAGGATATTTGCAGAAATTTGAAATAAATCTATAGATTTTCGTTAAAATATTATTGTCTATTTACCATACCATAAATGTCCTCAAATAACCATCTCACCCTGTAGTTTAGTGGACCACCTTTAGCAATATTTATAGCTATCATTCTGTTAGGCAGAAAATCTACAAAATTTTGGAAGCAATCTAAACGAAATTTTTTCCAAAGTACAAACCAATAATGAGAATAATGTTACATGTAAGAAGGAAGAGATGTTGAAGCTCGCAGCTCCTTCTTCAATTGGTCCGGCAAACTTTCGATAGGGTTTCAATCAGGAGGCTATAGAGGACACGCCATGTGAGAAAATGATCCCTCGTGATCAATGAACCCATTTTATTATACATGAGACCGGTGGATACGAACGTTACTGTCTTGAAAAATGCCGGAATCATCAGGAAAATGAAAGTTCAAAGACAGGTGTACTTGATCATTTCAACTATGACGTTCAAATGATGTTGAAATTTTACCTTGTTGGTGCACATGGTGGTCGAACCCAATCCCGGCCTTGTGAAGCAATTTTACATGTAGATAATTACGAGTACACTGCCTCTGGAAGCCTGTACTATCGGAGCGATGCATGGAGAATGCAAAGCTTCATGAGTTTCCTGTCTTACTCTAACTCGACTATCATTCTGCAATAAGGTGAACTTGGATTCTTCTGACCTTTAGACGTGTTTCTGTTGCAATATTGTGCAGTCAGTGTCATCTTCTGCCAATTGGAGCCGTTTCCATCGAGTAGCCAATGTTTTTCTGAAGGCGGTGCAACTCCTGAAGCCTATTTCCTTCGGTTTTCGGCCCATGGTGCCAGAAGAAATTTTCTGAAGAGCTCCGTTTAACGTGATAGTCAACTGCTGAACACTTTCTGCCGGTATGCATTTGCCAATTGCTTCAGAGAATGCCTTCCTCGAGTGTTCAGAATTTGAACTCTACCCGTACTTCCACTCTATGACTGCACTTCACCATTTTTTCCAGTGAAAAATTGTTCCTAACACAATCCTAAGCCCTATGGCGATCATTTGAGAAACTTCTCTCGTGGGTTTCCCTTCCCGGTACACATTTATAACCTATCCAGAGAAAGAGATCTTTTATAACCTATCCAGAGAAAGGGATTTGTCAGAGAAAGGGATCTTTTGGGTACGCTTTTTTTCAGCGTGATTGTTCATGCTTGTAACCGTGTAATGAGCAGGTGGAGGACTGACTACTACTGATATTGAGCACAGCTATTGCTACCCTATTTTTTTCTTCAAATTTGTTTCTAAGAAACCTATAGAAAAGAGTTGAAATTATATTTACATTTTCAACTCCTCTCATACCTTGGAAGTATCCAGTTATAATCAGAGTCGCATAGTAAGTAAAATAGGGTCCTTCATTAAACTCTAACGGGCATGCACCTCTTGTGACTACTGTGGAAACACCCTGGATGGATGAGGTCACCAAGAAATATCCGAGAGTGTTCTAGCCAGCAAAACGCGTTTCGCACCGCTCCAACTCGGAAAAAGTTGCTGTCAGAGGATATACATGATTACAGATGCCTCAACATCTTGTCCTCTGACGCCAAAGTAGCTGAATAGTAAAAAATGAAAATAAAATACACCGTAGAAAAATACGCTAATCGTACCTATGGTACACAGTTGATAGAGGTCCCAAAGACAAACTAAGGGAATCGTCTTGAAGCAGATGTCCTGCGTGCACAGAACATCATGGTACGCTTAATTTTTTTGGAATACATTCGCTTTTCACTGCGATATGCCGTCACTGGTTTCGGGAGAGACATCTGTTGGACTTTCACATACACAATGAGCATTTGTCTGAGGTAAAATGTTTTTGAAAATAAAAATTGTTACGTGAAGCGATCACGGGCTTTTTTGTTTTGATGAATACTTATCAACAGGAATCTAAGCGAGATCATAACCTGCACTCCAAGCGTCTCTCCAAGCCGCACTTCAAGCCGCACTCCAAAGCGGCACTCCACGCTGCACTCCACGCTGCACTCCACGCTGCACTCCAACTTCCAACATCCAGAGCCGGAGCCGGACAGACACAAATCCGGACCACGAGCCTCACTCTCATTTGGTCCTTAGCTGAAGTCCACACTTGAGTTTCAAATAGCTGGATTCTGAACTACACCTCAAATAGACTCCAATACGGACTCTTAGTTGAAGTCTCTCCTGACTTTCAGACAGCTGGATTCTGAACTACTCCCCAAATAGGTTCTAATACAGACTCTTCTTGCATTTCTTGTCAAAAATCGTTTTCTAACCTTGATTTATGTGACCTATTAATAATGAGTCAAACACCGGAACCTTCAGCACTAAAGCCTGACCATGTTTAAAGAACCTAAGTTGGAGGCTTTAGCTCCATCTTTGGAATGAAAAATTGAATATTGTTTTAATGCTACCTTTCAGCCCAACTTTTATTGAGCAAAATCCAAAAAATAGCTGCCCACTTGGTAATGAACAAATTCAATCATGGTTCCCTCCGATCGTAAGCCTGGAACGTAACTAACATTTTCTTTAACAGAAATAAATTTTTCAAGGTTGATTACAGTCAGAATAGTTAATGTGATCATATACATCAGTACAATCATCTACTCAAAACTTTAAAATTCAGCGAGGTTTTCCGCATTTTTCATATTTTTCTTATTTTACGGTCGTACAATTCCCAAGGCGGATGCAGTTGAATTATACTGATTTCTACTTCATGCGTGTCTTCACTGTTCTCTTCTTTGTGTTTTCATTTAAAGTTATTGTTTGTTCATGATGCTTACGCTGTCACTTTTTGGTCGTTGCAGCAGCCAATCGCACCTGAAGAATCAAAATGTTACATAGTTTTCTCGTAAAAACTGTCACAGGGATGCAGTCGTGGATTTGTACTCGGGAGATCGCAGGAATTCAGCTGTAACTGAAGTTAAATCTAGCTAATAAGAAATATCTAATCAACATGAAAGATATATCTGAAGTGAAGCTGTAAACAGAAGGAACAAATCATCAAACCCAGCGGAAGCATTATCGCAATTGCGGCAATGATTGTCGAAGAACACATGAACGTCTTATACTCCCTATTTGGCTGATTTTATGACAAAAGTAAAGTAAAATGCAATTGCCCGTATTATGTAAACTATCAAGAAAAAATGCGTTAGCGTGTGAAAACTAAGCATACATAAAGAATAGAGAATTACATTTTCCGTGGATAAAGAAACAGGAAATTTCACAGGGATAGTCGATGAAATTAAACTATCAAAACAAAACGTCCAAGGGCAAGTCGAAGACGTTCTTCGACTAAAGGAGACTCTTCGATAAATGTGAAATTAAGCTCATAGTCTCTGACTACACATTGAATAATGTCCAAAACTTTTCAAGTTTAAGAGCTAATATTACACAATAAAATTCACATCTAAGCTCTTTTCCACTATTCGTCAGCATTCAAGTTAAATACGACTCAAATTGGGTTTGGCACCTGCTATTTTACTGCGATTAAAACGCTGTTGCGAAGATCTTTTATGAGTATGAAATACCGTTAATGAATAGCGGCACGTTTTTGCATTAAATTTCATTTTAAAGAACTCAACTCTACGCGTTGGTATTGCTCTTGAAATTTCACGCAGTATTTTTGAAATTACCATGCATACAAACTTCCTAAAGCTCTTACAAAACAGAAGTCAATTAGTTCTTAGGCCAGCCATGCTCGGCTGTTATGTCATTTGCTTTCAGTGATATTTTCAACGGAAAACCTGAGTTGCCCAAAGAAAAAGACCAGCGACTCTACACATTCTGAAAACCTGTAGTGAGCTCAGAAGTGTCTATGTTTCATTGAAGATGTAGGATTTAACTAACTGTAGTATTTTTTTTCTCAGAAAAGCAGGAAAATTTTGCATACAATGCAATTTCAACAAAAACGTTAGGACAAAAACCAATCTATAAAACATTATCCCGTTATACGCGTAAAAATTCTAAGCAGGACGTTTCGAGCCTTAGCCCATCATCAGCAAAATTCTAAAAGAATGAAATAGGAATCTAAAATGATATTGTAACAAAGTCAAATCCAACAAAATAGGGTAGGAAAAAATAGTAAAAAATTGAAATGAAAAGATGGAGAAGTTGGTGACCGCGGGTGGGAATCTAAAAATAAGAAGCTGAAAAAAATTTAACCCACGATGAGAAGGGGATGGGCGCTCTGAATAGGGTTAAGATCCGGTTTTTGTTTATGCATATAAAGGGGCTCTAAAATTCTAAGATCATTGGAGTTACTGGCTGAACATAATAATGAATCGTCACCATCTGAAATTTTAATGCAGCATTCGAAATCTGCTTGAGAACGGATTGATGAACGGTTGACAGAGACGAGCTACAGTGCTATGTCTAATACCAGCATGTTCCGCTTGTCTGACTCACAATGTACGGCTGCTAGAGCTGACATACATAGATACACACTGTGCACAATTGAAATTATATACGAGATAAGAACGGAGACTAGCTGGAAAATCATTATTATACCGACAAAACATCCCTATCTTAAAAGTATTGACAAAAATAAGTTGAAAAGATATATTAGGGAAAGATATGGAATGTAGGATGTTTAGTTCACGTTTGAGGTTATCCGATTGAGAGCCAAAGTAAGGAAATGAGAAATATGATTTTTTTTCTCGGCAGCAGTCAAAATTGAGGGACTAGGTACAAATTTCTTATGCAAAAACTTCAAACAAGGCTTAAAAATAACCATTGGAAGGGAAAAAAGAACGAAGAAAGTCGAATTCAATATGAAGGAGCTGATAATATGAGCAGACGTTGTGCGCTCACGATAAAAGAGTTTTAAATGATATTAATTTTAAGCCGGCAGGAATAGAAACTAAAAAAGGTGTATCCTAAACTAGAAAAATAAATTTTGCGGTTCACGGATATTTCTAAATTAATTCCCGTTCCGGTTACCAATGTATCTAAAAAATGTAAGTTTACCATCTCTTTAACATTTCATAGCAAAATGGATAGACGGGTGTTTAGAATTCAGGTAATCCAAAAATAGAGGAGCATGGGATGGGTCACGAAATAAAATGAAGGTATTACCAACATATCGCTGGTAATACACCGGACTAAAATCAGGACAGTTGCTAAGCCATAACTTCTCATGGTGACTCGTAAATATATTGGCAAAGGTCGGGCCAAGTGGAAGGCCCGACCTCAATTCAGAAGGCCTCTCTGTTTCAAATTCATAAGTACAGAGAACTTGCATTGCGCGAGAGCTAACTGGGTAGTCGTGATGGCGAGGAGCAACAACAAATGCAGGTTGTTCCTGTCCTCTACTAGGCATAAATACTGACTAACACAAGAATCTGAGCAACTAAATCTATTTTATCATGACAAAATCCAGCGTTTTGCTTGTAATGAGCTACAGAATTTAGTAAACACGTGTTAACCAAAATGAGTATACAGGACTCACAAGTTCTAATGAGTTGCAGCAAATTCAGTGAAAAAAATGTTGCGGTCAGAAAAAAACATACGACCAATGCCAATAGCTTTTTTTGTACTCGGTGCCGTGATCATTCTTTGTAGTGTAAAAACGGTTCCATTGGATGAGAGATAAGTTTGAGTTATTTTTCGGCATCTTTCAATGCAGTTTACTAGGCTAGTGCAGGGCGCAGTTTTCCTATTTTGTACTATCTTTTCTCAATCTATCTTATTTCTGATCCATCACTAGTAAAAATGTCCATTGGCTCCTTCGTTACTTTAACGAGATCTTTTCTTCAAGCATCTCCCATTACGTAGCGCTATCATCTCGCCCATCAGCCCATCAATGACGTGGAGTCCCCTTGCGCTAAAGGCTGCACAGTATCTCCGGACTATAATGCTTCCTCTTCTATGTAGCCCAACGGCAGGCAAAGTGCGCTTTGGGTCTTAGGCTCTTCCCGTCATTCTTTAACGTAAGTTACATTACAGCTGAAATGCTTCGTCTTACTTCCATCAGATTGGACAATTTTTCTTAGCAGGTGGTCACTTCAGCATCCTGATATTTTCGATTCATTCGCCTTCCTACCCAATCAAAAATCAAAGACGAATCGCCGGTAGATTAGGGAAAACACGGTCGATTAGGGACGGATTAAAGGTTAATCGGCCGTCTCGGCCTCAAAACGCTTCCGTCTCGCTTATATTTGCGCACGGCAAAAC
This sequence comes from Orchestia grillus, assembly GCA_014899125.1. NCBI lineage: Eukaryota > Metazoa > Arthropoda > Malacostraca > Amphipoda > Talitridae > Orchestia > Orchestia grillus. Next base: position 2,000 of record VOMN01015086.1, on the reverse strand, counting down.
AAAGACATAATATTCGAAGCTGGCCGTCCGTGTTATATTCTACGTTATTCTTATATTTGTGCATGACCAAAATGCATTGGTTGTCTATGGCCGTAATATCTGAGGACGGCCAGCCGTGATTTAAGGCCATATGATCATCGGTGAATCTTGGCCGTGCAATGGACGAACACCTTCCATTGAANCATTGAACTTGACTTCATGATTGCTTTGCGCGAAGCTGATCGAGCTTCGAAACAATATACCCTTCCTCACTGTTTTGACGTTCAGTTCGTTCTTGGTTCGACGGAAGGACCATACGTTATGTGGGCAAAAACATTACAAATATCAATGATAATAACTTAGAAGGATGTAAATGCGATTATTATAGTTAACATTTTTAAATAAATGCAGATAAAATATTTGCACAATATTAAAGGTTAAAATGGAAACTAGCAAAAAATATTGACCCTAGTCTAACGAATAGTGCATGTACGTTCCGATCAAGAAAGAATCGCATGAGAATGTAATACATACAGAGAAAATAGAAGACATAATAAATAATACTCGATAAATAATTGAACAAACTATCTATCGCATCGGTAATGTGAGTTTTGGAAGCCTACTTCTTCATTTCAATGGTTTCTGTCAGTAGTAGGTAGTGCATATGATAGCGATTCTAGGCCGAGCGTAGGCCACGCTGTGTTCCAACGGTAATGCAAAGGGAAATAAAACACATTTAACGTTTTCATCAACAAATCAATAGCGCATTTATGAGCCGGGCGATAAGTCCGGCGATAGTAAAAATGGGACAGCGGGGCTTCATCAAGGTAGTATTAGCCTAGTTGCTCAAATGAGCTCGCACTAGACAGAGAGTAAACCAGCTTAAAGAATCAATTGACTAGAGTTCAACTGGTTTAACTCAAAATGCTATTTCCCCGCTCTCACGTATTTGCGAACTGCAAAAATTCGCCTCCTGCAACTCAGTCTGACCGACCCAAACGAGCTGCTCAAGGTGGGCTATTGCAGTATTCTAATATAGATTGACTATTTTATACCCAGCTCGCTGTTAAGCTAGTTCTAAATCTTCCAGCTCCTTCGCTCAACTCATGATCTATCACGGGGTATCGCTATCCAAGACTGACTGCCCCATGCCTCTGTCCTTCCCATTCTGTCTCTTCCAAACTTCCTCATTTTTCTCCTGCCTCTCCAGTGACGCGATACGTCCAGTTATGCCAAATGTTTCGTGCCACAACCAAATACATTCCCACGGCCTACAGTTCGACTTTCACCCTTGTCCTGGCTGACTAAATTCCCACGCCCATCGCTTGGCTTGTATTTGCTTGCTTCAACGTTCCCTTTGCATTCTTCAAATTCTTGCCGATCTGTTCTCAGCTCTGCGCACTCCGCTGTACAAGCACAGACCTAGCCTGCTACGAGCCTGTCTACATATATACAATGAAGGCCTACACATACTTTATACAGTAATATAATAGCACAGTTCACTAGCATGATGCATTCTACTGGCAGGGACAGACAAAACAAGAGGCAAGAGACGATTGACGTGCTGCGCCTCAATCGCAACGACAAACGATCAGACCAGCGTAGATCGTACCATGAACATCTAGAAACATTTTAAATATTCTCATACATCTCGGCGTATAACTTCACACTGACTCCGAAAAAGCAGGAAATTTTCATTTATGCTCGCGAACAAATGTCCACAGCATTATAGCGTAGCATCAAATGTTTAAATATTCGTAAACACATCTCTTCCATCTTGAATATCTTGAATATCTTGAAAATGTCTGGGCCTATATGACCTGGCCACACTGGGGTGCCGCCGCTTTGTGCGCATGGTGTCCCTTCGCAGATCCGAGAGCTGTTGAATGAGACTGTTTCCCTCTGCCGTCTGTTGATAGTGAAGCAACGGAGGCCTATCAGGGATAGTTTGTAGAGAGTTAGCCAGCTATCGAATTCTTTCAGATCTTTAAGCAGAGAGTTGAAGAGTCTGGGTCCCATTA